>WWET01005984.1:49932-64772 GCA_011038615.1 Limnodynastes dumerilii
TAGTTAAGTGCTTGAACTTAGTTACTCCTGGGCTAAACCATGTTGATTTCAGGGGGAGTCAAGTTAATTGTATTCTTTGCATGCAGGGATATATCTTTGAATTGCTTACTGCACACAGATACTGACCAGCTTTACTATCACACTGTTATTTAGACTTGGGATAGGAAACATCATCTCTCAACTCTAATACTGTTTGCAACAGATGAAATATGACTCCCCTGCAATCAACATGGTTTAGCCCAGGAGTAACTAATGTCAAGCACTTACTAATTGTCTGGATCCAGCCCATTTTCCTCAGTTACTACAAATTAAACTAAACAAAAAAGTATATAAGTAAACAATGTAGAGTTTAGTTTGTTGAAAGTAGTGTTAGATTTTCCACAAAATAATACTGTAATTACACAAAGACTTTACCTAACAGCTTAAGCTAAGGAAATCATTTGCTAATTGACAATGTGAAGCATGTTTCATTGGTGCTTCACATTATTGTGACCCTGTAGGCATTTATAGTTCATTAATTTTCTTCTGGGATTATAAACAGATACAAACACATTGCTGCTCCCAATGAAAATGTAATTATACAAGTACAGCAAGGGCTAATATTAGTATTCAGGCCAGACACTATTGGGCAGCTTAAGACAGCTGTTTAGAGTACTGGGATTTAAGATGCACCATACTCATGTATAACCATTAACAGGGCCAGACAGGACCATATATAGGGGTATACAATATGGGGGACTGCCCAGGGTGCAAATTGCATTGGTCAGTGACTATTTAATGTTAACTTTATTATAAGGTGTTGGTTTTCTTTCTATTTCTAGATATAAATAGCAAACGGCATAGGCCCTACTCAGACACCACACAGCCAAACATACCTTAGCAGAAATGAAGACAAGGACACAATAGCTGCATTTAAAAAGGAACATGGTTTTATTTAAATTAACTAATGAACTGTGCCAAATTGTAAATTCATTGAATATCTAACACTAGAACATCCAACAGTGAAAGGTAGCACAATTAGCAGATGGGGGGTTCAACGCCTAATTTTACACTTATCTTAATTTTATTATTATTATTATTATTTTTATTATCGTTTATTTATAAGGCGCCACAAGGTGTCTGCAGTTCCATACAAAATACAACAAAATACAATACAGACATACAGGGCAGGGATGGACAGCATAGTACATAATAAAATGTAATAAAAATATAAAATATCACAAAAATACAATAAAGTGAAGCAAGCACAGAACGCAAGGCAAGGCAAGCTTGGCAGATCAGGAAGGAGAAGAAAGAGCACAGTGAGAGGTTGAGAGAGAGCCACCAGGTGGGGATGGGGTAAAAGGGTAGCAGAGAGGGACAAGAGGGTACGAAGTGAAGGGGATGGTGGAGGAGGGAACAACACTGTGGTGGAGGGCCCTGCTCACTTGAGCTAACACACTAAGTGGGAGGGATGAACTTACAGAAAAAATAAGGAGGATCCATAAGAAGATCTTATCCTTAAAACTACAAACTAATACATTGGCGCTCACGGCAAAGCGATCTCATCTAACAGCAACCCAATCATGAAGCTCACCCCAGCACCTGGTGGCATACCTACGGACCCTACCGCTAGGGAATGGTGTCCTCGCATCACTCCTGGGTTGAGTACCACAAAACCTTTTTCAACAAACAACTTTTTCCTAATTAGTGCTAAAAATACCTTGCTGACCCCCCACTGCTACCGCCACAGTGAAGGTGCCCTCAAGTACCAACACCCACCACCTTAAAGCGACTCAAGGCCCTTACCACATCATCAATAAATAATTTGTTCCATTCATCCACCATTTGCACATCGGCGCTCCTATAAAGATAGCTATCAGTATATCTAATGCCTGGGTGGGGTATGCTAAAACCCCCCATCCAGAGAGAAGTTTTGCCAATTAAGTTTCTTTCTCTTCTGGTAAATTCTTTTTACATGCCACTGCAGCCTAGGGATCATATAAGGCCAGGTTACATGTATCCTTGGGAATTTGGCAACTGAGCTGGTGATGTCTGCTTTAAACAAATACTCGAGATCCTATGTGGAATGTTTTGTTAAATCATTACCCCCCCAGGTGGATGATAACAACTTCAAGGGAACCAAAGACCATCAGTGCTTTTAAACTTAAGTGCGGGAGAAACTCCAATTTGAGGCCCCAAAAACCGAACCAGGATAAATCCCAACTATGGCGAGTGCACACCTAGCGGACACAGCAGGCCCTGCCCAGTAAATGTTTGAATAATCCAAGCCTGTCTGCCGCGATGCCCTCGATCTGAAAAATAACCAGCCCGTAGGGCAGTTTTTCCCAAACTTTCTCAGTTCGAGGCACCCTTAGGGTTGCCATATATTTTTAAGGCACCCCTAAGACAAAATAATTATCAAGCAGTCCCATTTAAAACAAAAGAATAAGAGCACTTAGGGGGACTTCCGGTTGTGTGGCGCGGTGGCCGCGTTTTAGTAGAGCTCCCAGTGGACATTAACTAAGTCAAGACTTTTGGGGTCAATTCACCCACACCGGTCCACAGTTGGCTACAGGGGGGCTCCCTGGATACCCTTCTTCCCTGGACTCTTCCTGCTGCTTCTTCCTGCAGAGGAATTGCTCCATGGATCTAATAACATCAAAGATAAAGAACCTCGCCCTTATTCTGTGATATCTGCCTTCTTGGGGATGATGGTGCTGCATAAAGGATAGGCTGCACTATGGTACTCACTTATTACCCATATTTGAAGATTGGGATTTGAATCTATAAGCCTGTGTTGTTCTCTTTGTCGGTGGAGGCATGGTAGTTCTCTTCATTTATCGTATTAAAGGATTAACATTCCTTTGTGGATGGGAACTGTTCATACTCCTGACTCTATCTTCCAATTTGGTAACTGTATCTACACCTCTAATCCCGAAGGAGGCCATTGCTCAGTTTAGTATCTAATACCCTCAGAACTCAATTTTTGTCAGGACTGTGGTACTTAGTTTAGCTTAATACTGCTACTGACCTAGGGGGTGCAGAGACTGTTCATCACCCTTTCCAACCTTTACTTGTAATAACCCCTTTTAACCCTATATTGCAGGGCTACTTTGCAATTTAACCTTATTTGCTTTACAGGTGAATCTATTGATTGAATCATTCTTTGTGCAAGCACTGCTAGAGCAGTAAACTGTTACTTAAACCAGTAATTGTTCCTGAGTATAATGGGGGGGGGTGGGGGGATTCAGTACTTTAAAGGTTATTGCTTACTCTTATTGAGTTTTTCAATTTATCATTCTGTTTAGCTGTATCTAGGATGTAATTCCCTTAGTGACATGTTTTAGGGGACATAACGTATCGCCTAGGAATGTGATATATTTATCTAATTAGTTGTCTAACCACTCTCTTTATTGTGACCTCTAACTTCTTTACTGTTTCTATGGTGATGGATAGATTCCTGGATAAGCAGGCATTATCATCTCAGTCTTCACCGCCACAAAGTGCTAGAATGGGCCGTAACAGAAACTCTCAAGCCAAGTCTGTTCCAGCTTCTCCCCCACTTTTGCAAGACGCGTGGAAAACTGACTCCCCTCATCTCTAGAGACATCACCTAGCTCTATAGAGGCGACTGCCAGAGAAATATCGAATATCCTCATGCCCCATATTGACAAAAAATTCAATGACTTTCAAGCCCGCTAGGACGCAGCTCTCACCAAGGTTGAGGCTAACTCCACTCGGATGGCGGCCCTGGAGCAGAGAACTAGTGACACTGAGGACTCGGTGTCTGCCTTATAGGTGCTCTCTGCCTCCCAGGCACAGAAAATTGCAGAACTCTCCAATAAGGTTGACGACCTTGAAAATAGAAATAGGCGTAGTAATTTGTGCTTCATTGGAATTCCCAAATCTGTCAATGGAGCTGCTTTATTAGACTATATCACTAAATAAATTCCTGAGGTGTTGGGGATCTATGACCCGGCTAACGAGTTCCAAGTTGAGAGAGCTCATAGGATGGGGACTGAGATGAGAGGCAGGGAATGCAGACTTGACCCTGACCAGCCATAGCCAAATACCTAGACTTTAGGGCCAAGGAAAAGGTTCTAAGAGCTTTTCGTCAGGCTCGCAGTCTCACGGTGGATCCATTCTGATCTTCCAGGACTATTCTATTGAGGTCACTCAAAAACGCAAAGCGTTTTCTTAGGTCTGCTAATGTTTCATTAATAGAAACCAACGCTTTGCGCTCCTTTATCCTGCCAAGCTGAGAGTGGTAGACAACGGCACTGTACATTTCTTTACTGACCCTGTCCAGGCCAAAGAATTCTTACAATTACAAAATCCCCCGTAGTTACAGTAGCTCTTATGTCTTGTACAAATTTTGGTAATGTTATTGATAGGGTGCACGGGTTTAAGTTCTGGATGGGTGTAGTACATTTTCCTAGTTATCTCCATTTTTCTGAGTGATCACTGGAGGTCACGCCTCTCTTGTTCCTTGAATTGCTCAATATCCAGTGTAGAGACATAAGCAGTGTTTGCTAATGTCCCTGAACTATTGTTTCATGTTGGAAACACTGGTTCAATTAATATTAAGGTCATGGCTTTGGCTTGGGTGCTTCCTGGTACACATACTGGGAACCACCACAAGGTTCCATTATTGTTCAAAAAATGTAAAAAATTGTACACAATGTCAAAAAGAGCACTTAGGGGATGTTTACTCTGTAGATATATATTTTATTATTCAAATAAAATGTACGATAGATATTAAAAACAAACCCTGTCTCCCTCTTCATCATGTCCCCAATATTGCCCCATCACCTTTATTATTTTTTTATGCACTGAAAAGTGCAGAGAACATACCTGCACTATGCATGCATCATGACATAACACGCATGAAGCAGGAAACTCTGTGCGCCGCCAGGAGCCGGCAGAATGTCAGACATTTAAGAGCTGCTGGACTCCCATCACGATCCACCTGTACTGCCCTGGCCGGGATACCACAATGTTTCTGCGGCTCCCCGGTGAGGAGCGTTGCGGCACAACAGTTAGCCGCGGTGTACAGTTTGGGAACCGCTGCAGTAGGCAATAACATGAGGGCTTGTCTAACCAATCTTACTTAACAAGACCATATGAACCAAGAAACTACATATATAGATATGTATTTAAAAAAAAAAAAATTAAATACATATCTATATATGTCTACCTATCTGATTCTTAAAGCCAATTATTAAATTATTATCCCTTAAATTCTATCAACCTCAACAAGGATAATACCCAGGGAAGGGGTAGTCCAGCCTAGAACCATCCTAACAAGGGTGAACAACTCCCTAAACCTCCAAGATTCGCCTTACTTAAGTGAGACTTACTAGGATGAAAAAAAAAAAAAGGAAGAATGCCCCCAAAGGCAAGCAGCTAATCCTATGCATGATTCAAGCTTAGGCAGTTATTTAACCTAATATATTTCCTAAAGATGCCAGACTTTCACATCCCTAGAGCCTGAATGTTGACGGGCAACCGCCCCTCCAGGGGGCGGCGGTAGTGGCGGCGCCAAAGCGAAATGAATGGGTACCATAAAGAGCGGCATCCGATCTGACATTTTTCATACACTTCTTAAAAACAAAAACATATTGGTGTCTAGTTAGAGGGTCTCCATCTACGTGAGACAACCAGTTATTCCCCCTGTTTGCCTCTTGATCCCAATACTATCTAGCTAGAGAAACTGGAGCTAAGTCAACGTTAACGTTAGGAGTCATGAAAACCCAGCATTTCTTCCCCAAATGATCGGTTTTTGATCAATATACTTTGCATACAATTTTTTCCTAGGCCCCAAAGAGGCTGGTTTCAAATGCGCAGGAGGCAACCCCTGGCACAGCCGCTATCAGTCTGCCTAGCAAGGTCGCATCAATTGGATGACGCACATCCTCCTTAACCGGCTGCCTACGAGCCCAGCCCTTCATTACCTTTCTCACCATGGCGGTCTTAATAAAATCCACGTTCATTCATTTAGTAATGAATAAAGGGCTACACCAGCCAGATAGGAGGATATCATGGCCTTGGACCTTCCTCTCTTATACTCATGCCATAACCAGTGTAACAAGTCGGACTTACCCCTCTGAACCTTGTCTTCTCTTTACCAAATCCATTCTGTGCAGGCTTTCCTGTAGACCCGAAGAGTCGCCGTTTACCAGGGAGCCGTTCACCAGGGACTCTAGGCCGGCCTCACAATCTGTCAAAGATGTAAAGGACATGACAAACCAGCTACCTGAGCCCCTGACACCAGTAGCCTAAACCGCATCCGCTATCTTATTATCTACCCCCGGGACAGGCCTAGCCTTAAAATGAACATTAATTTGCAAGCAACGAAGAACCAGATGGCAATACAATCTACTGGCGGGGAGATGAAGCTTGTTGTCTGTTGATGGCCTAGACTACCACCAAATTGTTGCACCAAAACAGTATGGGGAATAGTTCCAGCAACTGCAAGCGCAAACCAGAAGAAGAAAACGAGAATAATGGTAATTCAGAAAAGAAAACCGTTAGGCCAATCTAAACGCTAAACAAATTAACCTTAGCTCCTGCCTGTCTGATGTCAAGTGGAGCCCTATGGGGTCTTTGTCCCATTTTAAAATATCTAGTTACAGCTCTGGTGCCAGTTGTTACTCAATTATTACATTCTGCTGAAAAAACAAACAAAGAAGAACTAGGTAAGAAGATGGGATTATGAATGGTACACTGTTGAAATGAAAGCCATACATAACAACAGCTGATTGGCAGTGGGTGGAATCACTGGTAGACAGAAGTGCCTCAGACTTGCATTAGAGTATTTAATAGGAACTATAATTGCTTGAAGAGTATGTAATTGATAAGCTGGTTGGCATGGGGCAATGTGAGAGAAAAGATGGCGGACAGTCAGGGGTAGGCTGGGTGTTGGAGAAATAATGAGAAGATAAAGAGAGGTTGGATAGAGACAGGGACAGAAAGGACAGCTGGCCACATACAAGGGCACACAGGATGACAGAGCACATAGAGGGACACAAGGGATAACTACACACATACAAGGGCATACAGGATGACTAGATACATACATAAAACACACAGGATGGCTAATCTCATATAAGGGCACACAGGATGTCTGGATGCATACAGGGGCACCCAGCTAGATGCATACAGAGGCAGGAAAGTATAAACAGAAGCATACAGGGTCACACAGCATTATAGGCCTTGTGCAAAGCAATGCATATGGGCCACTACCAAACAATTTGCATGAATAAAAATGTAACCATAGTTTTAAAACAGTCTAAGCAGGTCCTGCGCTAGGGTGTTTGGCGCCCCCGTGCAAACTTTAAATTTGCGCCCACATTATAGTTAATAGAGTATACTATCCATGTAAGCGTCATAAAACACAATCTTGTGTCCAACCAGCTGCTAACCCCTCCTTGTGTGTTCAGCCAGTCTTCTGCATTCCTCCTTATGTGGACAGCCAGCCTTCTGCTCCCTCCTTATGTTTAAAGCCAGCCTTCTGCCCCAGTCCTTGTGTGTCATTTCAGTCTTCTATCCCCATTCTTGTGTGTCCAGTCAGCCTTCTGCCCCCTCCTTGTGTTTCCAGCAATCCATCTACAATTAATTTGAATTAATTTCTTACCGGCTTACTTGAGGGCCAGTGTAATCAGCCCCAAAATTTGACTGCTGAGGGCGGACAGCAACGCTCAAGAGCCCCTTGACTTGTGCGGGTCCAATGGAAAAGTTAACCCTGGAGCAGGAAAGGAGGAATAGATGCATAAAGGGATAGAAAAGGATGGCTAGAAGCATATATAGACAAGAATAGGATCAAAGTATGGTGATTACTATGATGCATTCTCTATTGTAAAGGGGTAATTAGAATGTAGTCTATATTGTATAGTGGAATTCAGGATGTAATTTCTATTGTTGTCTAAAGTAATCTTTAATGTATGGTGTTCACTAGTATATTATATATAGTATATGTGTTGTTTATATGTGTTTCCAGGCTGCCTAAGATGGCTGCCATTCTCCATTTTTTGTGTGCTTTTATGCATATGTGTAACTAATACCATGTAGAACCAGAAGTTCAAGGCCAAGACATGCCCACAAGGTTGCTTGGTAGGAGCAGATGGTATGTGGTACTAACATTATGCAATGCTAGATTATACTGCACATACAGTATGTGGAATGTAGACATTAATTAGATAAGAAGTACCAATTACCTTACTTATAAACATGCTTATGTCTTAATATGGTAGGGCTCTGTTGCTGTCAGGGTATATAGGTCTTACTACAAGTTCAGATCCCCAATCTCACCTATGGGATTGACTGCTGAAGTGTCCCGAATGTCTGTACACTCAAGGAATAACTACCCTGATGGGCCAGTCGTGTTTCCATGGTGACTGATGTGTGGCCACACACCTTGCATGGACAATGGGGCCTTAATAGCCCACCAGGGAGACGGCTGTAATGTACTCAATGGCTGTGCACCCTAAGAATGGGCCATTACTCATGCGCCTTTGCTGTGGGCTTGCCCCCAGTCTTAACTTTACCAAGCATTCCCTGTTGGCAATGAGACATTATTAATTATTATTATTATTATTAACGTTTATTTATTAAGCACCACACAGTATCCACTGCGCCGTACAAAGGCAATAGTTGCATATACAACATAATTATCAGATAGGGCACAAGTTCAAATAAATAAGGAACACAATACATGTAAAATGCAAAAATAAAACACAGTACAAAAATAGCAGAAAAATATGTGTGTAAGATAAAGATGCAGGATATGTGTGTAGGAGCAGATGAGTAAGGAGAGAGATAGAAAAGGTGGGAATTAATGAGAACTAGGTAGATGGGTGATGACAGGAGGGCCCTGCTCATAAGAGCTAACATGCTAAGTGGGAGGGGGTGAACAAACAGGAGGCACAGGGATGAAGATGGGGAGGGCAGGTAAGCTTAGGTGGAAGGGTAAGCTAGCCTGAAGAAGTGGGTTTTGAGGGAGTATTTGAAGGTTTGGAGGGTATTGTACTGACCGGTTGTGGTAGGTTATTCCAGTGCAGAGGGGTGGCCCAGGAGAAGGCTTGGATGCTGGGAGTGAGAGGTTGGAGTTGGAGCTATCAGATTGGAGTTGAGGCGGTGGTCACCAGCAGAGCAGA
The DNA here is from genome assembly GCA_011038615.1 of Limnodynastes dumerilii. Lineage (NCBI taxonomy): Eukaryota > Metazoa > Chordata > Amphibia > Anura > Limnodynastidae > Limnodynastes > Limnodynastes dumerilii. The sequence continues at coordinate 59,070 of WWET01005984.1, forward strand.
GGGGTCGGGCAGAAGTGTGAATGGAAATAAGGGAGGAGAGGTAGGGAGTGGTGGAGGAGTTGAAGAGAATTCTGAAAGGGACAGGAAGCAAGTGAAGAGATAGACAGAGAGGAGGTTGAGGCATTGCATTTGGAGAGGAAGAGGAGTCTGGCTGCGTTATTAAGTATAGATTGTAGGGGAGCTAGACGAACCAGAAGGAGGCCAGAGAGAAGAAGTCGGTTTTCTCTAGACACCCTATGGGTTCTTCTCCAGACATCATCACATCAGCATGCCTAGAGGAAATTAGTTTTAACCAATAGGCTGAAACTCTGCTTAGTAATCCAAGAAACTTTTCCTTGACTAAATATAAAATTTTTTAGATTCTCTATAATATATTTAAGAAACCTTACATCCATACTTCACCAAAGAACCCTTTGTCCCCTGGGTTATATGGACAAAAAAAATCTAATATGATTTTCACCTATATTGTTGCCTCTATAGAAATGTAATACTATACTGCTCTAGCATAGAGTTGTTACTTTATGCAGACACGATTTGTATGTAAACAAGAATTGATCTTAAGATCTAAAACTGGTGTGTGGGAATACAAGGTGGGTAATAAAGGTGAAATACTCAGGCCGGCCAATGGAACCCTACATTTTATGTTGTAACAATTACTCTGTTGATACCATAAGCAATTGTACAAACTGTAAAGGAACTACTTGTACTTATTTAAAAGAGACTAAAGAAAAGAGACAGACATTTCTTAATGAATGTTATACAATAGCTACAAACTTGCAAACTCTTTATGTTCATGAAAGTACAGCATAAAACTATTTTTTAAAAGAATTATTGTTTCTTGCATGCATTATAATGCAAAGCCCTATAGCTCCCTCTGCTGGACAAACCGTTCATTGTGTAAATTCATATTGTCAAAGTTGTAGAAAGTTTTCAGTTTCATAGTAGATGTCATGGTTACCAACTTCCGAGGCTTTATACAATATTCAGTAAATAATGATTTAATAAGAAACACACTACTATTACTATTTATGGTTAAACTGGCTTGGAATTCAGGGTCAGAGGGCACCATTTTTCCTTTTTGCCCCTGGCTCTAAAATTTCTAGTTATAGCTCTGTTTTGAGGTGTTGGGGTCCCTTTCAGACCTCCCATTTGTATACGCTGGGCATAACTTTGACCCAGGGAGTCTGTTCCTTCCACTGGATGGATTTGGTAGTTATCAGTTAGCAGTAGTAAGTATGGCACTATTCACCTGTTATCAATCACATCCTGATTTAGGAGGAAATATCCCAATTGGGGGGCAGCAGAGGGGGTGGGGTTTATGAAGAATAGGGTGTGGTTTGAACAAAAAAGGTCAGTTTTGGTCGGAGATTGGTCAGAAAGGGGCAGAAATTATTTTGAATGACATTAAATAACATTATTAGCAATGTAAAAGTGATTATAAAACGGAACAGAAAGGAAAGCTGATAAGTACGGCTACTGGCAACACCTAAAAACTACACTGAGCAGCCACCTCATGAGTGTGTTGGAAGAGCTGCTAAACTGCGGTTTATAATACAATCACAGTCAACTCATTGATGACTTAATAACTTGAAAATTTAAACCTGGGAAACGCCAATACTTCAGCTGCCTTATTCTCCATAAATATAATAGCTACATATTGGGAAATCTTAGATTATATATAAATATGATTAAGAAAAGGCTCTATAAATAGCCACTCTAATAGTTTTTAATATAAGTTAAAAACAAATTCAAGATTGGAATTTCCATTAATTTATAAAATAACAGTGCCACCCAAAAGTATGATGAATATATGTAAATAGACAAAAGCTAAAAAAAAACATGAGGTGTATTGACTTAAACAATGTAATTCTTTAATATAAAACACATTCAACAACATAGCAAATTAGAAAAAATAAGAAAACATTCTAAAACATCCTTTATACTCAATGCCTTGATTAGCAACTTGAGCAGCTGTTGATCAGGCAGACTGCATATGTGATGCTAAGCAACAATAAATACTTTGCTGCTAAGAAGTCTAAGAAGTCTTGTTTACAAACCACGTAGAGCTGTAATCACATTGGTTTATATTGATCAGCTACACGGAGCATTGTTAATGCAATGCATGCACAAATTGGTGAACCATAGAATGGTATTGGTCTATTGAGGAGACACAGCATTGTTAAATGATAGGGTCTCACCATTCAGTTGCAGTCAGAGTGTCAAGTTCAAGGGGTGTTTGGGATCGGTTCCGGGTGTCAGGGATTGAGACAACTGAGATGGTTGGAATTTAAAGTGAGCCGGTTTAATAAAGGACGGGTGCATACAGAAATAAATTAAACACAGTGATGAACAGTCTTTGAATCAGGGAATGCAGGGGAGCCAAGGGGAATGGATATGCACAGATGAGGGTAAAGTCCGTGAGCAAGGGGTTCACACTGGCAGGTGTGACGAGGTAGTAGGTGAGGCTACGGCTGAAGAGCTGTAGCTGATAAGTAGCAAGATGAATCCGGGTTGCAGAGACTGTAGAGTAGACAGATGAATCCGGGTTGTAGATACTGTGGAGCTGGAGTAGTGTAGACAGATGAATCCGGGTTGTAGATACTGTGGAGCTGGAGTGGTGTAGACAGATGAATCCGGGTTGTAGATACTGTGGAGCTGGAGTGGTGTAGACAGATGAATCTGGGTTATACTGGTAGCTTGACTGGACCAGGACTGGTAGCTGTGACTGGACCAGGACTGGAGTTGACTGGACCAGGACTGGTAGCTTTGACTGGGCCAGGACTTTAGTTGACTCTACCTGGACTGGTAGCTGTGACTGGACCAGGACTGGAGTTGACTGGACCAGGACTGGTAGCTCTTGACTGGACCAGGACTGGAGTTGACTGGACCAGGACTGGTAGCTGTGACTGGACCAGTACTGGAGCTTTGACTGGACCAGGACTGGAGCTTTGACTGGACCAGGATGAGACAAGGCAGGACTGGATCAGGACTGGACAATGGACTGAACCAGGACGAGTCAAGGCAGGACTGAATCAGGATATAGACAAAGCAGGATCTAGATCAGTGAGCTGGGTGCAACAGAACCAGGCAATTAGGAAGTCTAGTTGTTCTGGCACCAGGAGACAGGGCTGAGGGATTTAAATAGGGCACGCTGTTCACCGATTGGCTGGAGGACCGGAGAGGGAGAACAGCATTGGTGGATCAGCGTCACATGAGAAATCCAAGATGGCAGCGCCCATGGACCGGAGCACCGCAGAGGTTTGACGCCAGTCTCCACGAGGACGCCGCTGCTGATGCTGGTGAGTATGGAGACTGTCACTGCTCTCGTGACAGTCTCTGGCTGCCAGACACACAGGACCGCCGGGAGGAGACAGCCGCCGCTGGACTGCAGAGCGAGTAAGTGCGTCGTCTGCCGCGATATGTGATACAGAGGTTGGATCTGCGGTTCTATTTAGAAGTCTCTGTAGCAAGTTTTTACCCTTTGTCCGCTCCTCCTGGTACCTTTGATCCTTCTTTAGTCCGTGCACTCTCCCCACTGTAGTGGCACGTCGTGGCCGCAGTGTCCCTGGTATATCGGTTGGTTTTAGCATTAGCTTCAATCAGTTACCTTCTCAGGGAGGCTCTGTTACTTTGTATCCGATTTTATGTTTAGTAACATGGGGGCTGATCCAGAGCTACGCCCGCCGTAGTTAATAAGGCGGGCGTAGGCGTAAGAACGGCTGAAAAGCCAATCTACGCATGCGCCGGGCAACATCTGCGTGGATCGGGCGTCCATAGCACCAGCGTAGTAACGCTGGAGGGGGTGTCCCCCAGCGTTACTACGCTGAGGTTAGTGCATGGAGGCGGGGGGAGGGAGGGTAATGAGGCTGGGAGGGCGGCGTTATCGTACTAACGCCACCGTTCCAGCGTATTTACACTCCCTTACGCCGGTTGAATTTAGGGTATCCTTGAGCCGGCGTAAGGGAGAGTAAATACGATAGGGCAGGGGGAGTGTCAGGGGGAGTCCCACGATATAACGCTGAGCGTTAGTATGCTCAGCGCTACATCGTAGGTCTGGATCAGGCCCATGGTTACCATGTAGCGTAGAAATATTGAGATAAAGACAATTTCCTTGCAGCATTTATGAATAATTGCAACAAAGAAAAAACGCACTAGTCCAATCAATTTCAACTCACTTGTGTGGTATACAAGAGACAAAACCAAACAATTCATAAAAGCATAAAAGATTATTAGTACAAATCATTGAAATGATCTACATCGAAAATATTACATATAAGTAGACATAGGATTATATGCATTTGCATGTTTGCATATGCAAATGCATAAAACGCTATTTTTATAGCGTTATTGCATATTTTAGTACTTTTTCATTGACAGTGCTTATTTCAATAGTTAAATGTGTTAGGCGTGTTGTATTACGCGGGAACGGTGGCGGGCCGCAGCCAGTGACGTGCGCCTCACACACACTCGGCAAGCGCACTGAACCCGATCTGCTGGCTCGCACTAGGCGAAAGCATTGGCGGGATGCGGTGCGCGTGGGGGGAAGGTAGTACGGCACTTGTTGCTTTACGCAATTCAATTGTTTGTCATTCAATTGCTCGCTGTGTTTGTTAACCTACGAAAATCTTATTTTTGTTGAAATAATGCCGGCAGTGAAAAAAAATACCCAGACTTTAATGGAATCTTGGATAAAAAATTACCCAGGCCAATTTACCACTGATGGCACTGTGATTTTCTGCAAGGTTTGTGACAAGCGAATACCTTTATCAAAAAAATACCAGATCGATCAACATGTGAGTACTGCTTCCCATATATTGTGAAAATAAACGTTAATTCTAATAATAAATAGTATTTTGATTGTGCATATTTTGTGCATATTTCGCCCTTTTTTAGTGCATATTTGCATGCATATTTTGGCATTTTGATAGTGCATATAATCCGATGTCTACATATAAGGTTCCAATTCACATCCTCCATATATTATATGCACAATATGTATCAGAAAAACCAGAGTATGATTATTGTAAAAAAGCATATATTGTATGTATGAATTGTATCAAAAGACTTAAAGTTTAAATAAATACTAGAGGGTATACAATGTTGCAGTTCATACAGATTTCAATGCTTCACCTGTCCCGGTCCCGTAGCTGCACCTACTCTGTTTATGGACGTGGTTACTTCAATGCATACAGCAATGAGGAGGAGAAACTGGAAACAGGAAACGGCAGTCCTGTGCACTGGAGTCTTCACCCGACACGTGTTTCGTCAAGGGACCAAGGGCTCTATTTTTAGACTTTTAAGAGAAAACTGCCCCTATCACTTAGAAATGAAGTTTTTCCAATTTAGAAATCCTGCATCGCCACTGGAAACTCTAGTTTCCATGGCGATGCAGGTAACTTTCACAGACCATCGCTGGCCCGTTCTTCCTAATGCGGGCCAGCGTGGTCTGCTATTAATACAGCTGGGAAGCAGAGTTTGTCACTCTGCTCCCAGTGTAAACAGAGAGTTTTCCTTCACTCCCTGTGATAGACAGCTTTACTCCGCCCCCTCCGTCCCTGATTGGTCCAGAAGAGGGGTAAGTGGCATAAGGAATCGGCCAATTCCTTCATGCTTTTTTTTTTATTATTCTTTGCAAACTCCCTGAACCCCTTTGATCCACTGAAACACCAATGAAAAGAGAAGATTCAGGTATATATATTTATA
>WWET01005984.1:65131-77720 GCA_011038615.1 Limnodynastes dumerilii
ATATGTCTGAATCTTCTCTTTTCATTGGTGTTTCAGTGAATCAAATGGGGGGGGGGGGAATATTGATGGTTCAGGGAATTCACAAAGAATTTTAAAAAAGCATGAAGGAATCGGCAGATTCCTTATGCCACTTCCTGCGCATGCGCTGAGAGCGTACGGCGCATGTGCAGCATTTTACCAGTATCGTCAGAGGTTCATTAACAAATGAAGCTCCGGCGAAGATGCCCCTTCTATCGCAGGACATTGCGGTCCTGCAGACTGAAGGGGCATCTCTATAAATTAGGTAAACGAAGTGTCCAGGCTCGCTGCGATGATAAGCGAGTCTGGAGCACTATCGTTCACCTATTTTTAGGGATCTCTATAAATAGAGCCCTTAGTCATGGGGAATCAATCATGTAGGAGGAGAATTTGTCCGCATATTTAAAGAGGCACCGCTCCAATCACTGCTCAGTAAAGGATACTCCTCCCCTATTGTTAAAATACAGAGAAACATTAGTCAAATTAATGAATATTGGACACATATTTGAAATCATAAAGTTAACACATATAGCGAAAGGCATCTATTACCTGTGCCTGAGAATAGAATACAATTTTAAAAAAAGAAGGCAAACGAGATATGAGGCACATCATACATATGAGATCATAACGATTGAATTGCAGTGACTACTGCAGATGGTGCTGCGGATGGTCCTAGAGTACACCAGATATATCAAAGGAAAAATAGTAACTACAAACACATGGAAAGGGGAAAGGGAAGAAATTAAGCATTACAAAGGCCACCAGACAAAAGAGCAGAGCTCAAGTTCGCACAATTACACATATCAACTATTTGTAGATGTTACTCTAATAGATAGTTAATGGATGTTAATCCAAAAAATTACAGATTTATGCGAAATCTAAGGAGGCTAGATGGCACATATATATCATGCTCAAGTGGGAAATATCAGAAAAGAGATTAAATGTCTACAAATACCTTCCAGAATAACATGCACGAAGAGAGATATGAGTGCACCCCAATAAAGAAAGAAAATCAACAATTATTAAAAAAAATTCTAAAAATGATGAATAATTGGCACTCTCATTTAAGCCAAAAGGTGCGGAGAAATTAAGCATGAAGGGCCGTATGCAGACTACCGGACATATAACATATACGTCAGGTGTTTAGCGTTTTTTCCTACTGTGCATGCTTAGTCAATTTTTTATGTTATCTACGTATCTTTTCCTTACGTAGATTGCGTAAACGCGGTCTGAAGGTTTGTTGTATACATCTCATGAAATATTATATAAAATTACTGGAAGTTTTTTGATTAGATTTGCTTTTTTTCTCGTGAACACATTGCTCATATTAGTAAGGATTGCATGGTATATAACGTGTTCTTTTTAAAAGTATACGTCAGCTGTGCCTTTACTTGAGTCTAATTGAAGTCCTATAAAGGGAGGAGCTCTATGTCTTACAACCAAAAATCCTTCTGATGAAACAGTGAATTGAAACCGTGAAACGCGTCAAGATGGACTGATTTTCTTGCTCAGTTGCTCTGCAACATTTGGCCCGCTACAAGACATCTGCCGTACTACTGGTTCCTAGATTATTACTTTGTACACACTTTTTTTTACCATCGATCCTGCGCTTGGAAGCCCTCAAGAAGCCAGGTGGCACTGATTGCCTCTCAGCAGCGGGACTCCTCTTAGCGTACACGTGATCCTTGCAATTCTTTGACGGTTTCCCGTGTCAGACTGCGGGCAGTTGACCTCTTTTCCTGCTGGTCATCGTTACTCAGAATTCTTTCTGTCGGACACCTATCGCTGAACCAGGTCTGATTTCTCCCCCGCTTCTCCCTGTTTATTTCATCATTTTGTCAGCATTAGTGGGGTTGCTATTTATCTGGAACTGTGGCTCTTTATTCCACGCAATTGTCTGATTTTACAGTGCCAGACAGGTCCGTAATCTGGTTCACTTCATCTACTGTTCCACGGTTTATAGGCATATTAATTGTTCACTATGTCTAAGGAGGAACAATACCATTCACATAGGGCTTAAGAACTGTTTCTGACCAATTAATTGTGCATTTTTATGAGGACTGAACAATTATTGTTACTCAAAAACCTTATATATGTGGAATACCTCACCTCCAACTATTAACTTTTTCTCCATAAATATTGGACATTAAACAGGAGTTATTCTGTGGAGCAATTTCCAACAGCTGTGGATTAATGTTATTTTCTACGGTGGACTTTTTATTTTTCTCCATGGACTAATTGTCCTTTTGTCACTTATACCCCTTTCACATCACCACCCTGGCAATATCCCGGGTTCACAGACCCGGGATATTGTTGGGGCAGCAGAGGATCCCAGGGTCACAGACCCCGTTTCACACTGCAGGGCAGACCCGGGAAATTCAGAGACCCGGGTCTGCCCTGTCGTCATCAGACAGAGTAATTTGTTTACCGTTGCTCTGGCAACACTTGTTGCCAGGGCAACAGTAAACAAATTGCACCAAACAAGTGTGTTAGGTGCTACCCGGGTTGAAAAACCCGGGTACCACCTTTCACACTGCACCCCTACCCGTGTCAGACCCGGGAATAACCCTTCTTTTTACCCGGGTTGAATTCCCGGGTCTTCTGACATGGGTCCACCCGTGTCAGAAGACCCTTTCACATCTCCATGAAATACCCGGGATTTTGCCGAGACCCGGGTTTTTGGCGAAAATCCTGGGTATTTCATGGTTATGTGAAAGGGGTATTAGTAGTCATTTTAACTGTTTAAATTGTGTTTTATACATACTTATTATTAAATGTTATACATTTAAGCAATGTGTTCTTGAGTGCTGTCCTACACTAGCGCTGACCGGTACATTTCTTCACATTTTTAACCCCTTTTGAGGCTTTTAGGCAGAGAGCCTCACTGGTTACTAGCGCTCAGGACAAATAATTTAAAATTTGGGATAGGTTACTCTCCAGTTTGTGGCCTCTTTCGTGTTTTCAAATAAGAGTGAATAAGGAGGAAAGATACTCTTAGGAAAAGCCATGTTGAATTGTAGGGAGGCAAAAGGATTACCCTTTTCACAAGTCATAAGGGTTAAAAATATCAACAGCGGCCCACTTGTATCTGAAACTCAGATAGCCGATATGATAGCCATAATCGCCCATAGTGAATGCAGTGCCCACTTTCACGGACTGACTTGGGTGGGTATCCGCTCTGGGTTCCCGGGGACGTGATAGTGGAGATTCAGCAAGGTAGCAGAAGCTTGGAGCCTTAGTATAGGTTTTGCTCATGAGTCAGTGGGCAAAGGGAATTACGTGGCTTGGACTAGGACTGGAACTAGAGCAAGACTTGACTGAACCTGGACTAGCCAGGAGTGGAACTGAAGTAAGACTTGACTTGGACCAGGTGACTTGAACTGGAACAGGGTTAAACTTGACCTAGGCTTGACAAGGTGGCTTAAACTGGAATAGGATTAGACTTGACCTGGGCTGGACCAGGTTGCTTGAACTGGAACAGGATTAGACCTGACCTGGGCTGGACCAGGTGACATGAACTAGAACAGGATTGACAGTCTGCAGACAGCTCAGGTCTCGAAACTGGAGCAATACTCCGCAGGCTGTTGAACAGGATAGTCAGTCTGCAACAGCAGAGGTCTTGAAGCTGGAGCAATAATCTGTGGCTGTTGAACAGGATAGACAGTCTGTAATAGCAGAGGTCTTGAAGATGGAGCAATATACTGCAGTCTGTTTTCTGTTGGCAAGGATAATCAGGCTGATTGCTACAGCTGAGCAGCAGGTTGCAAGCTGTAACCTGAAATCAGAGTTCTTACACAAAAAGCAAGACAGGAACCAAGCACCCTGAATGAACAAGTTGTTCTGGCACCAAGGACTCAGTGCTCTGGGTTTAAATAGAGCGTCCCTGACCTGGATTAGACAGACAGGTCATGTGCTTTTTCTGGCTTGCTGCTGCAGATCATGTGCTACCCCTAGCATGTTCCCGGTTGGCTGCTGTAGATCATGTGCACAGATCGAAGATGGCAGCGCCCATGCACTGGAGAACAGAAGTGTTTGGGGCCAGCAATATACAGGAAACCATGCGGTGGACATCATGAATGGAGCTGCCACTGAGAGTGGCACCTGTCTGGAGGCGGAGAGCGGGCACGCCTGGAGACATGGTAAGTCATCCGTTTTGTGACACCCACATCCTCAGTGAAACTAAAATAAAGTGGACTTAATACCACGTTCCGCCATGCTATTATCTAAACCACCAAAAGCAGATACATCATTTATATTTTTTAATGCCCCTGCAATTTATTATATGTGAGCAAGACCATCCGTACCATGTGACAGAGGATGGCATTGCATCGGTCTGCCATAAAACAATCCCTGGGACTAATCCCTGCACCAATACTATTAATAATCTACAAACATAGTACACGTATATTTCTGTGACCGTATTCAGAGATCCGTTTCCACATGGAGTTGCGTGCGTATTTTTAGTATCGGATCAACTGCGCATGCGTAGTAACTTTTTCCACACAAGTTACGTAGTATTTACGCACGGAAGTCCATTAAGGACCCACTTGTGAATCGCACTTTGGAACATACGTACGGAGGGGCGGTATTAAAATTCGTATGTTCAAAGTTATGTGAGACTGGGCGGGGTGATGCATTTAAATGGGCATTTCAGGGCGCAATTAGAAAGATACGCATGCATGTACCTTGACATCCGCCTGTAACTACACACATAGGGATAAGGGTGCTCTATGGTGGCGTAAGTCACCGACAACACAGCCATGTAAGGGGGGTGTCATGGGTGTTACTTTACGGCGTGCATGCGTTTTTAAGCTTATTCAATGTCATTTTACTTTTTCACACAGCACTTCCCCCCTGCCCAGTGACACATTGTTTATCCTGGTCTCCATGGCAATGCTGGGAGCCGATGATGGACAGCTTACTAACATGTGACGTCCACTCCTAAGGCAGTTGAAATGTCGGATCTTTGATATATGATCCAATAAACTCAGGTGAATATTGATTGATTACAACACTTCAGAGTGCCTTATTATCTTATGTAATTTTATAGTCACAAGATCAGAAGACATCAGTCCACATATAATGGACCTTTAGGGCCAGATTTACTACATCTCCACTTTTCCAAACCCGCAGCTTAGTAAATCTGGACCTTAGAGTGCTCACAACCTCCCTGGCTGTGTCTGGGTGTCTGTGTGGTCTCGCAGACCCTTTAAGCACCCCACACAGGTGTGCTTCTAATCAACCTGTTCCCAGACTGAAAAGCCCAAAGACCTGGAACAGCGCAGCATGATAGAACTCTGGGGCTTTTACACTGCTCCTGCCCTCTAAATCCACTAGTTATGTCACTATATATATATATTTGTTCCCCAGCAGCGCGTCTCCATGCAAATTAGCCATGAGGGAAGCGTATATATAGAGAAAAGATAAAGTGAATCACAGTGAGTGCTATTTATAACAGCACTGGGTTGTATATAAAGTGAAAGTGGAAGTTCATAATGGGTTTAATACTTATATAAATTTTGGGTGCTGCTTCCGAAATAGAGAAAGATATAAATAGATTTTTAGGGCAAGGGAGCTTATTGAACAATGTTACAAAAAGGTGAGAATAAGTGAAGTGGTGGACTCACAAAATACACAACAAAGCAAAAAAGAAATAACGACTGTGCAGTCTTATAATACTGAGTATTACTATTTAGTGACGCTCTAATATGCCTTCCAGATAGATTCTTGTTTGTGAGCCTTTACTAATAACTAATAACTTTGTAGTTGGATTCCACGATCCCTTCACACTGGCATCTTTTAAACTCTCTTGAGTTGTCAGTCTGGGATAGCGGCGGTGGTATTGCAGATTAGATTTCTTACCTTAGAGAACTTATAATGATTAGGACAAACATATACCAAATAGAATACAAGAGGAAAGTAAGAGAGACAGTGCGGAGGCTAGCGTACTGTATCTGTGATCCACAACACTGCATGCAGGAGAGCAGGACACTCCCCCTGATCTATTAAATGTGGATGGTGGATCCGCGAGCAGGACAAATTACTGGATTGTACATAAGGGCTTAGTCATGCCTTACTGTACAATTTAAACACCATGCGGGGGCTGATTTACGCACTGAACACAGCATTGGCTGACTGCGTTTCGGTGCAGGAATATTGATACTGCTCATGCTCAGTACCAATATTCAGCAGACTACCACATCTAGAGTACAGAAGTCTGCTGGTTTTCTTACTTGTGAATCCGGCCCATAGTCTCCATTATTAGTAACTTTAAAAAATGCTGAATCCCAAAAATAAACACACTCACATACACGCAACGCCAATGAGATATATGAAAATGATTACACTGGAAGCAAGCTGTAGATTACCACCTAAAGGTAGCTTATTAAATAAAAACAATAAAGAGTCATGATACAGTGGACCTTGGGATATAAACAATCACAGCCATTGATCAATATTGCAAATAATTGTGTGTAGTACGGCATATGAATGGTAACACTGTCCACAATAAAGGTAACTAGAGAAAGACAAAGTACATACAATAGCTAATAAAGTAGCAAGGCAACCTTAGATCTAGACAAGGGAAGCAGATAATGGGGCCCAGGCAATGTAACAGGAACAAACACACACAGTATGCCAGGCAAGAACAGCTAGTAAATGCTGCAATGTAGCAGACAATCAGAAAGTTGTTTCTTTAATCTTAAAATAGTTATCATTATCTGTTATATAGGGTGAAATTTGTACTTGGTTCCCTGACTTCATTAATGCAATTTTTTAGTTGCTGCTACATTTACCCTTCCACTTACCAGAGCCTTGTCTGATTATTCCAGGGACCTGTTGCCTGTGTGTTCTATGATGTGATCATTCTTTGATATACAATGTTCTCTTGTGTCTTGTCACCTCCAGTTCTTATAAACTCCAGGGACCAGATTTACTAAGCTGCGAGTTTGGAAAAGTGGAGATGTTACCCATAGCAACCAATCAGATTCTAGCTGACATTCTCTAGTATGTAATAGGAAAGTGAGAGCTCGATTGGTTGCTATGGGCAACATCTCCACTTTTCCAAACCTGCAGCTTAGTAAATGTGGCCCCAGATCTTGAAGTTGTTTTTTTTATTATTTCTGTCTGGTACTGGTGACCAAGTCCAGTCTAAGAACTTAAGAACTTGCTTTTCACTACAGACCACTGCAGTTTCTAGCAGGTTGCAACACCTGGTGGCCACTCTCATATTTGGTGGAGAACCACTACAACTAACAGACTGTGGAAATCAGACAGACATTACACACACCCCCCAAAATGTCTCGATTCCAGCAGGAGAGTGCCACTGTCCCGCCCGCCTCACAACTTTTCCCAAGAGATCAGACTTCCGGGACAAAGTTGAGGGTTTTTTTTTTGTTTTTATTGTAAACCCCATGCCACTGTATATGCGACAGGGCTTTACACTGCACACTACAGGTAATACAGGGCTCCTATGGGAGCCCTGTAGGACCAAACCTGTTACTGTGAATGGCAGTGACCAAACCTATGCGGTCACTGCCATTCTAGAAACAGATCTGGTCCTACAGAGAGAGGGAGCACCGCGGAGGAAGGTAAAAATCATCAAAAGTAAGTAAGAGAAGAGGCTGGAAATAAGGGGCAGACAATGGAGGCTGGAAATAAGGGGCAGACAATGGAGGCTGGAAATAAGGAGCAGACAATGGAGGCTGGACATAAGGGGCAAATAATGGAGACTGGACATAAGGGGCAGATATGGAGACTGGACATTTAAAGGGGTAGACAATGTAGGCTGGACATAAGGGGCAGATATGGAGGCTGGACATTTAAAGGGGCAGACAATGGAGGCTGGACATACGGGGCAGAAAATGGAGGCTGGACATAAGGGGCAGACAATGGTGGCTGGACATAAGGGGCAGACAATGGAAGCTGGACATTTAAAGGGGTAGACAATGGTGGCTGGACATAAGGGACAGACATGGAAGCTGGACATTTAAAGGGACAGACAATGGAGGCTGGATATTTAAAGGGGCAGACAATGAATGCTGGACATTTAAAGGGGCAAACAATGGCGGCTGGACATTTAAAGTTGCAGACAATGGAGGTTGGACATAAGGGGCAGAAAATGGAGGCTGAACATAAGGGGCAGATATTGGAGGCTGGACATAAGGGGCAGACAATGGAGGCTGGACATTTAAAGGGACAGACAATGGAGGCTTGACATTAAAAGGGGCAGACAATGGAAGCTGGATATAAGGGGCAGGCATGGAGGCTGGGCATAAGGGGCAGATATGGGGGCTGGACATATGGGGCAGACACGGAGGCTGGATATTAAAAAGGGCAGAAAATGGGGGCTGAACATTACAAAGGGCAGACATGGAGGCTGGACAAATAATAAAGAGGCAGACATGGAGGCTGGACATTACAAGGGGCAGATATGGAGGCTGGATATTATATAGGGCACACATAGAGGCTGGACAAATAATAAAGAGGCAGACATGGAGGCTGGACATTACAAGAGGCAGACGTGGAGGTTGGACATTACAAGGGGCAAACGTGGGGGCTGGACATTACAAGGGGCAGATATGTAGGCTGGACATAATAATAAGGGGAAGAAATGGAGGCTGGACATAATAATAAGGGGAAGACATGGAGGCTGGACAAATAATATAGAGGCAGATATGGAGGCTGGACATAATAATAAGGGGCAGACATGAAGACTGGACAAAAAAACAGGGAGGAGACATATGGATGCTGGACATAATAATAAGGTGCAGACAATAAAGCTGGACATATGAATCCTGGACAAATAATAAGGCCTAATAATGAGAGGCAGACATATGGATGGTTGTCAAATAAAAGGGGCAGGCACTAGACCCGCTGGCCTGGGCGGTGTAAGACACACCCACTTTCCCAGACATTCCCACTGGGTAGTGCAAGACACACACCCTCTAGCAGGCTGCAAAATTTTGTCCCTCTTTCCAATTCTCAAATATTGGGAGGTATGATAACATACAACACCAAACCCAGTGGTGGGTCGAAAGCAGAAGAGTAAATAGAGAAATCATGGTTTGCCTACTTTTTATTTCTTCCCTCCGTGAGATCTCAGGGGGAAGAAATATATTCCGGTATGAGGGTGGGACTTAATGACATCCCCTGTCAATCACTACCATAATCACTAGTGCTCAAGGGGTGGGCAGCGCTTTATGACATCATTAAGTCCCTCCCATCCCTAGTAACTATAGAGATGACAATAGTTGTTACACTCCGTTAACATGTCTGTATTTCTGTTCTGTTATTTTACTGTTCTATTCATTTTATGCCTGCCTATTTTACTGCTATGTATCTGCCATTGCTAGCTGTGCAGCTAGCTGCACATTCCCAGCTGCAGCTCTTAGCTCTGGAGGTGTGTCAGGCCCTCCTCACTGATTGGAGGAGGGTTCTTTAAATAGCTGCTGCTGGGATCTGCACACCGTCGGTTATAGCGTCTGGTCCTTGCTTTATGCTCGCTGACATCGTGTGCCTGATAAGTGCTTTTTGCTCTTGCTACCCTGTTACCCTGTTTCCCAGTGTTACCCCTTGCCTGGTTATACCTCTCTTCGTTGTCTGTTGTACCCTCTGTGTGGTAAGGTGCGCAGCGTGAGTGGCTTGCTGCTCTCGCCATCGGCCTCTGTCCTGGACAGGTCCGGTCTCCATTCCACTTGCTGGTTTGAGTGTTTCGTGCATACCATCCTGCATTGCCCCGACTGTTCAGGCGTGTGTGTGTCATCTACCACAGTTGCTTATTGCCTCCTGCTTGTGTCATCTGCAGTGAGTGATCGTGTGTTATTGCCATGTTGGTTTTCACAGTACCTGCTTGTGCCATCTTGCGGTAGTGTGTTTGTTTACCTGGCCACGTGTGTTAGCGTCTCCTGTCTTGCAGTGAGTTCGTGTTCCAGCCTTGCCACGTTGGTTAGGGTTCTGCTGTTGTCATCTGCAGTTACTCAGCCGCCAGCCTTATCCTCCACTGTGTAGTTCTTCTCCAGTGTGTGTTTGCTGTGTGTGTATCCAGCCTGCGAGTACCATCTAGCAGTGTATTTAGTCATCAGCCTTGTATGCCACTGTGTTATTATTCTTCAGTGTGTTAGCTGTGTGTATCGTTAGAGCATTGCTCCGCTGTTATAACATCTTGCAGTGTGTTTGGTAGTTTTCCATCTTGCTTCCACTCAGTACTTACCATCTGTACTTTTCTCTGTATTGCTGGGACCTGTAGTGCACATTGCACTAATCTCAGTATTCGTAGTATATCTGTTGTATTTCCCTGGGTGTATTACTTACCTCTGTGCTCACCTATTTGGAAGTTCAGATATTGCAGTTTGTAATATTTATATGCTGCTTACTATTGAGAGAATTCAGTACTTGACCAATAAACCTGTTTGCCTTACTTTATATCTGGTCTTGTGTGTACTGTATGTGAGGGTTCCGGAGAGTACCTGGGTTCCAGTCAGCACACCACGCTGCGGTTCCCCACTGTGGGTGCAATCCCCAGTGGCCAATCGTAACAATAGTGATTTACTGGGGGGTCAGGACTCTCTTGGGGTGGATAGATATATAGATATGAGAAATATATATATTTTTTATACAATATAAAAATATAAATATACATCAAAGCCCACCCTTTTTAAGTAAGCCTATGAATGGTAGTTTTGAATTGGCAGGGGTGGGGCTTCAGATGTGATTTGCATAAATTACACCCTCAAGCCCTGTCCCATGTGGGGGAAGAGAGAAAAAAGGAAAAAAGAATTAAGAAATGGCCAACTATGAGATACATATTTAGCAGGGGTTTAAGTAGAACATTACAAGAAGGCAGGGCTCAAGTGGCGTCACAGTGGGATTGCGGGGTTTGTCTGCACTGGGTGTAATTGTTTAAGGGGTGACAGAGCCTCCTCTCAATGTGACCCCCTTTACTAAATTGTTACCAGGGCTGGTTTTCACCGCAGTGCCGGACCTGCAAGCCTTTTTCAACTTTTTTACACCTTGAAAAAGGCTCGCATAGAGCAGAAACGCGTTGGTGGAGTATAAGGTCTAAAGGATTCATGAATTACAGATAAGACTTTTTATTACTGTGTGTTTTCTGGGCCCCTCTAACATCTACCCACTAGAAATAAATAGTGACTGTCTGTCCCGTTGATCCCAGACCCCACATAGGGGTAAATCCTCCAATCAAAGTTTTATTTTGTTTTTTAGGAAGAATCAATAAAATGCATTTAAATTTTGAAGAAGTGGTTTCTACACATGGCTAAGTCCTAGAAAGAAATTAATTATATACATTGAACCCAAGGGGCTATATGGTGAGTTGCTCTTTTTTCACCCCAACTACTGTATCTGTTACATATTGCACAAGATCTTTCTCTCTTGTATTTTTTGGATATATTGATGCACGGTCTCATCTGGTAACAGAGCCTAAAGGAACCATCTATACCAGGGGGTAGGCAATCTTAAACACACAAAGAGCCATTTTGACCCGTTTCCCCCAGAAAAGAAAACCTCGGGAGCCACAAAACCCTTTATTGCCCAGCCTCTATTTCTGCCCCTTTAGTGTGCCCAGTTTTCATTATTGCCCCTTGTATGTGCACAGCCTTTATTACTGCCCCTTTATATGTGCCCAGCCTTTATTACTGCCCTTTTATATGTGCCCATTCTTTATTATTGCCCCTTGTATGTGCCCAGCCTTTATTACTGCCCTTCTATATCTGCCCAGCCTTTATTACTGCCCTTATATATGTGCCTAGCCTTTATTACTGCCCTTATATATGTGCCCAGTCTTTATTATTGCCATTATATATGTGCCCAGCCTTAATTACTGCCCTTATATATGTGCCCAGTCTTTATTGCCTCTTGTATGCGCCCAGCCTTTATTATTGCCCTTATATATGTGCCCATTCTTTATTAATGCCCACATACTATAACCGCGCATTACACCCACCCCACATACTATAATCGCGCATTACCTCCAACCCACATACTATAACTGCACATTACCCCCACCCCACATACTATAACCGTGCATTACCTCCACCCCACATACTATAATCACGCATTACCTCCACCCCACATACTATAACCGCGCATTACCCCCACCCCACATACTAAAATCGCGCATTACCTCCACCCCATTCACATAATATAATCACACGTTACCCCTCACATACTTTAACCCACAATAAGCTTTTATAAGTGTCTTACCTATTTGCTGTCTTCTCCTCTCTTCTTCCTCACCTGTCACCCTCTGTCCTCTGCGACACCGCTTCTTCTGAATGATGCAGCGTCACGCTGATACCGGCGTGACGCAGTCTTGCATTTGTGTAGTAAAGGCCCAGCGCGGGGCCACAGCTACAAGTGCAGGGCCGCCGGGTTCATCATCCTGGCGGCTCTGTACTGGCTTCCGCGGCCCCACGTGGGGCCTTCACTTCCCGGGTACTGTGCAATCACAGTGCCAGGACTGCTGAATCCAGGAACTGTGTATGTGTTGCTATGGCAACACAGCGCCGTTTTCATGCTTAAAATGGCACTGTGTTGCCATAGCAACACATACACA
>WWET01005985.1:3158-25265 GCA_011038615.1 Limnodynastes dumerilii
CTGCGTATCGTTTCGATACGTAGATTGCGTATATGCGGTCTTTTAGATGGCATATACGCAATCTACGTATCAAAATGATACGCAGATTACGTACAATAGCTACTACACATGCGCAGTAGCTACTGTTTATTGAACTACGTCCGTCTATGGAAGACGGACGTAGTTCTGGATCCGGCCCAATTATTATTATTATCGTTTATTTATAAGACGTCATGAGGTGTCCACAGCGCCGTACAAAATACAACAAAATACAGTACAGACATACAGGGCAGGGATGGACAGCATAGTACATAATAAAATACAATCTAAATATAAAAATATCACAAAAATACAATAAAGTAAAGCAATCACAGACAGCAAGTCAAAATGCAAGATGTCAAGCTTGGCAGATTAGGGAGGAGGGGATAGAGCACAATGAGAGGTTGAAAGAGAGCCACCAGGTGGGGAAGGTGTAAAAGGGTAGCAGAGGGGGACAAGAGGGTACAAAGTGAGGTGGGAGTGGTGGAGAAGAGAACAACAATAGGATGGAGGGCCCGGCTCACGTGAGCTAACTTACTAAGTGGGAGGGATGAACTTACAGAAGCATAACGGATCTGATTCAGAGACTGAAAATTAAAGAGAAAAGTTACTCCTTTTCTGTTTTCAGGGAGTCAAATTTCACGTTTGTTGCAAACATTATTAGAGTTGAGAAGTGGTGTTTCCCAGCCCAAGTAACTTTCCTCTCTTATTTTCAATCTCTGAATCAGCTCCAAGGAGGGGAATGGAATGCAACATGGACATGTGACATTGTTTTGCTTATACTGAATTTGGTACAGAATTGATAGAAATTAGTCAGTAAAAAAAATATAAGCTAACAGTGCTCCCAGAATAAAGAAAGTTATTAAAATTATGCAATGATGCAAAAATGTAATGCTGACTGGAAGTTGAAGTCAGGGCCGGCGCTATGTGGTAAGCTGGGGGGGAGGGGTGTGGTGCAGCATGGCGCCAGACTGGATAGGTCTGATCCCTTAAATGAATGCCATTGTTAAACATTGTAAGTTTAACAGTGGCAATCATTCTCTGCTCCTCCTCCTGTTTGACACTGAATGACGCTGGCATGACCTAAGGTCGCATCAGTGTCATTCCCTTCTGTATTAAGACACTCCTGCCATTTGAACAGTGTGCAGCGGCCATATTGGGGAGGGGTCAGGCTCCCAAAGAAAAACTAGTAACAGTAACAAGAAAACACAGGCTGCGCTTATAATTCAGTATATGATGTTTGGAGCGCCGGACCTCTCTTTTGTTCCTTGTAGTTACACAGTGGTCACTTTGGCTGCACCTCTCCATTTATATATATATATATATATATATATACTTGCACACATTTCATATATTGAATTAGAGGCACAGCCTGTGTTTTCTTGTTACTGTTACTAGTTCAATTTGGGAGCCTGACCCCGCCCCAATATGGTTGCTGCACACTGTTCAAATGGCAGGGGAGTCTTAATACAGACCTCCTGAGTACACATATAGCAGATGGATAGGGACTCACCTACAGTAGGTGCCTTGACAATGGGCAGGTGAGCTTAACCCAATATAGCTATATTGTGAACGAATCCTCCTTTTTATGTATGTGCTGACACAGTGTTATATAATGTTTGTTTGGAGCACCAGACCTCTCTTTTGTTCCTTGTAATAAAACTTTTAATAGATGAAATCTCAATATTATATATGTGGCTTCTGACAGATCAGCATCCATTTTGTTCTCCTCCTCACGCATAGGTCTGTCTTCTCTCACCATCACCCTGGACTCTCCCAGAAACACCGTTATTTCTCCTTCCTCAACTGTAACTGTAACTGTCACTTTCCCTTGCCACTGGGGCCTCTGGGATATGAAGTCTCATCCAGCACTGGCTTCTATATCTGTTTTTTTTTATCTCTACATAGCGAAGGATGTTACAAATGTATAGATGTGGGGCTGGAGAGACATGATGGGGAATACTGGGAGACTGGAGACATGATGGGGAACTGGGGGTCTGGAGACATATGACTGAAAATACTCAGGGGCTGGAGACACATGATGGGGACACTGTCTCCCCTTGTATAGTAGTGATTATGATTTAATTTCTTTTATTGTGGTTACAAGATTGTGTATTATGATGCTAGCTATCATTTTGGATGGTCACTGGTGTTAAATTGTTAAACAAGGATGCAAATTAAAAACCGAACACGCTAGCACCAGCTCTGGTAGAAGTGCAGAAGCGCTTGTATGAGAACTACACATAGATGATCACAACCAAGATGGCCAACGCAACAACCTGACCACCAAGGTTAAGTGATCAGGCAGAGAGGTCAGGAAACACTGGGAATGTGAGATAGTGTAGGCCGCGCTGGAGATCCTGAACCAGTGCTGCTGACAAAAACCAGGGAGAGACTGTGTATGACCTTAAAAGTCCCATACTTTGTGATATTGTTACATGCCGCCGCCGCAGGGAGCAGGCGGGCATGTAATGTACTCGCCTCCGCCTCAGGGAAATCAGCTGACGCCGGCCTGCTCCTTCTTCACATGCTGCGATCGGCATGTAAACAGATCCACCCCTCTTATCTGTTTCATGCCGCCGAATAGCATACTCACCACCAGATTCCCCGCTCGCCGGTGCCATCTTCCATCCCCGGCGTCCTCCTCCTCAGCATGCTGTCACTCCCACGTGACGGCATGCAAATTAGCCATGTGGAGAGCGCTGTCCACCCGAAGGACAGACGCACGCTCTCCTGTGTACAGCCGTTGCCAGGCAATGGCCAATTGTAGTCAGGGAAGCTGCTGGCCAATCAGGGCACAGCAGCCTCTTCTTAAGCCCAGACAGCCCCTTAGTCCACGCTGGTTATAGATTCTGCTTACAGCTCTGTGCCTGCTACTCTCTGTATCTCTCTTTGCCTTGTGCTATTCTTTTGATTCTCGAGTGTCCCATTGTTATTCCTGCCCAGTACTTTCTGCCTTGCCCTCAGTGTTCCATATTCCCTTTCTCCCACCTTACTGTTCAGTCCTTCCTTGTATTTACCTATACCTCTCCTGTGTGCCTGTGTCTGTTAACCCCTTCGGGGGTTTCCGCTGTTTGGCTTAGTGTGTGATTGCCCCAGTGAGTCTTGTTAATCCCATCGCTCCCATCTGTCTTTTGTCATTGTTTAGTGGTCTCTGTTGTTCGTTACAGGCCAGGTGCTACTGGCCTGTCTCTTCCCTTTTCTTCTATCTGTTCCTTTGTCTCTTCTCCCGGGTGTTGCCACTGAGGCCGCGACCTGTGGGTAAACCGGCAGCGCCAGACTATCCTCACCATCAGAGGCTCTAGTGAAGAACACAGTCCTGCTAGACTCCGTGCCTCGGTCTGCTGCATCACCACGCTCCCAAGATCTTCCAGGTGGTATCACCTGCATCGCGTGGGACCATCCACAGCACCTCTGAACTCTATTCAGCTCTCCTGTACCTGCTACTGCTCCCCCCTGACTATCGGTACCGTAACATTATCCTGGTTGTGAGCAGTGAGACCCTTGTCAGTCCTGTCCGTCTAGTTCAGTCCTGGTTTCCCAGCCTCCGTCCTGTTTGGTGTTCATTGTGATTTGTCACAGGTCAGCCCCTGCTGACCTTGTCTCTTCCCGCTTTTCTGCTCTGCCTGTATCTTCAACTTCACCTCCATCTTGGTTTCCTATTTCCTCTTCTACGAGTTCGGTACTGGGGGTCGCAACCTGTTGTTGGATCGCAGCCAAATCCATCTCCACCTTCAGGGGCTCTGGTGAACACCACCTGATAACATAGACTCCGCGCCCTGGTAACCATTCTCATAACAGATATAAAGCTGGTCACCATCTGTATGCAATAAGCAATTCAAAGATAAATCCCTGCATGCAAAGAATACAAAAAACTTGACCCCTCTGAAATCAACATGGTTGCGCCCAAACCTATAATATAGATTTGCACACGGCTGCTAAAATCGCATATAACATTTTTTTTACAAGCCAGAGGGATTCTGCAATTAGCAGAAAACTATCAAGGACAGCCCATTTTGCTGTCAGAGAAAAGTAGTTGACTAAATGAAATTTAACAAATCTGACCACTCAAACCTATTAGAATTGTAGAATTGTTCTAGGTATTTTAAGGTTAATTGGATGGAAGCCTTATTCCAAAAGAAAAGAGAATAGCCAAATTCTTGATACATGGTACATGATATATTGAAAGCTTTACTGAAGTCTTATCGGATAAGATCAAAAAAACTTTAGTATTGCTTTCGTAACACTATGTGGTTTCAACTTAGACTCTTTGAGCCTGATCCAAACCTAAGCATGAGAGCGGAGCGTATTACCACTGCAGCGTAAAAACTTTCACTCCCACGACACTTCCCTTACTTTCCTTTCATTACGCCCACCGAACCCTACCCTATCTTTTCCATGTGTTCGTACGTATTCTCGTTGCGGCCTAAGCACACCCATACTGTACAATTTAAATGGCTCCCCCTGTCTACATTACTGAACTCCAGCGTCCGTACTAAATTCATACTATAAACATGCCCCTTCGTCGGAAAAAATGCAAACAATACGGACTCCTGAATACGAAAAGGTCTTTGGTACAACCGGAAGTTGTCACTATGCACATGCGCAGTGGTTTTTTTTGCTTACGATCAGCGTTAGCTCGCATGCGAGCGTAGGTCTGGATCAGGCCCCTTGCCCATAACCTCCCAACATTAGAAGACCTGTATTTTCTTTCATTATAATGGTTGAATTTCCCTCAACACATGGGGTCAGATTCAATTAGAATCACGGCCTGAGATAGACTGGAAAATGTTTGCGGTGCACATTTTCCTGTCTATTAAGGTACCCGATTTTTATAAATAAAATATAAATAAAAAATTTGCACAATTCATGGCTACGAGGCTAATTGAATCTGGCACATGGTATAGCTGAATAATAGTCTCATGTAACCCCCTAGGGACCTGCATTTTACGTTCCAACGAAATGACAACTTTCCTGCGGTATGTGTTCTAATTATTAATTTCTCATTGGTTTTCTGAAACTGTTCTTGAAATATATATATGGACATATTATTTGTGTATTAAAGTACCAATTGGTGTAGTTCAATAAATGAAAGGCCCACGGAGGGGTGTCTGTCGAAGGTAGTAGCGGGCTGCACTGATCTCTATAGTGTCCCCAACAGACACAATTTATACAGAAATAGGTGAAAAAAGGGATATGTGTGCGTTCCAGTTGTATATCTGTATAATGTGGAGGTGGTGCTATCCTAAAATAATGGGTTGTAAACCGGGTAACAAAGCTGGTAGGTGAGGGAGTTGGTGTAGGTAGGTGATAGATAATTACAAGAGGGTCAAATAGAACAGCCAATGTGGTGGTAAATAAGGTATTAAACAGTTCCTTTGGGTTCAATGGTCTTAGTCGGTGCAGTGGTCAGAGGAATATACAGTTTCAGCCGGGCAGATTGAATAAAAAGAGAGAAAACACAGGCGAATTGCGCATTACCAGAGTAACAAAATGTGGACTGGTATAGAGTACGCTCACCTTGCACATGTCTTGTTCATTAGCTTGTCAGGGTAAGTGTGATACTCTGTGTCGATGGTCTGTGTCTTACAGTGTATGTCGTCAGCTTGGATAGGGTACTGGATTCGGTGGGGGTTGCCGCTCTGGTCCGGACACTGTGCTTGCTCTGGTGCTCCTGCAGGGGTTCTTCCTCACGGGGCGCCGTCGGTAAGCAATGTGTCCTTATGCCAGATTGCAGCTGCACTGAGTCTGTGTACTCTCCCGCTGAAGTCCCTGTCTCCTCGATGATTTTCACCTCCTTCAGTTGGTGTTCTGTACCGACAGCTGCTGTTCGTGTCTGTAGAAGTTTCGCGGGCTTCTCTGACGTCAGTGTACAGCTGGCCGGGAGAGCCGCGGGGAGCGTCTGTGTTCCCCGATGGGGGCTGGAATCTGCCCAGAGGGGTCTACTGAATGACTGGGAATGGTGTAAGCCTTGTTTGAGGCAAGAATGGTGAGGAAAGGATAGCCAGCCGGGTTATTACCGTATTTCCTCATGCATAAGACGCATGTTTTTTTAGACAAAAAATGGGTCTAAAAATCAGGTGTGTCTTATACAGGGGATGCAACATTGAACTTACCTTTGCTGTCTCTCTGGCGATCCCTCTGGCAGTGTCAGGCTCTCTCCCCAGCAGCTGTGCCTCTGGCTCTCTCCCTCGCGTCGCACACTGCACAAAGACGTTGCGTGACCTAAGGGGGAGACAACCGGAGTCACAGCTGCATGGGAGAGAGCCTAACACCACCGGAGGGACCGCCGGAGGGACAGCAAAGGTAAGTTCAATATTGCATCCCCTATATAAGATGCACCCGATTTTTAATCAAGTAAAGCTAAAAATAATATTTAAAAAATCCATTAAAAATATATATATTTTTTATTTTAGGCTCCAAAAATAGGGTGCGTCTTATACAAGGGAGTGTGTAATACCTGGGGAAATACGGTAATTAAATAAACAATATTTAATTGTGAAGAATGCTGGTAACAAAGGTGCATTAAAATACACAAAAGTGTATTATTTGCAAAAAATTTCCCAACTAGTTTCGTCACTCAGGGTGACTTTATCAAGGGTGAGTGTAGGGTGGAGAATGAGGATTATATACATGTGTGAGGGGGGAGGAACAGGAGGGGTGGGGAGGTACCCTAGGGGCAAATGAGGAGGGATTGGAAATGGGGAATCTTAAAGAGGGCAATAAGAAATTAAAGAATGCTATTTATTTCTAGGTCAATGTTAAGGCCTCTTGGGGATAGTACATCCACCGGATTTCCTTTGTATTAATCTGTTTGATGTGGTCACCCCCTCCTCCAATCAGTGATCACTTGTTCAGTGCCAATGAATTTGAGGCCCTTTGGATCTTGGTTTTGTGCAGTTTTGAAATGTAGGGGAATGCTGTGCAGTTCGTAACCTTTCCGAATGTTCCGCACATGTTCCATGATTCTGGTTTTCAGTTGTCTAATAGTCCTTCCAATGTATTGTAGACCACAGGGGCATTGGAGGAGATAAATAACATTTTTGCTGTGGCAAGTGATGGTTTGAGTGATATTGAAGCTGGCTGATGTTTGGTGGGCTGTGAAGGTGGTGGTGGCTTTGCTGTGATGGAAGAACAGAGTCCTAGAGCACAGACACCTTCCACAATGGAAAAAGCCTTTCTGCGGGATAAGCATGTCTCTGATGGTTTTTGACCAATTTTTGTTGTAGGTTCAGGGCCTTACGGTAAAGGATCTTAGGTCTGGTGCCTATGATGGTTAGCTTGTCAGGGTGAGTGTGATACTCTTTGTGTCGATGGTGCTGAATTTTCCCTCCTGCAGCTGGGAGATGGGTCTGTGTCTTAGGGCCAGATCCAGAACTACGGCCGTCGGGTACGAGCGGCCGTAAGATGGTGATTGGAAGCTACTGTGCATGCGTAGTAACTATGGGCCTGATCCAGACCTATGTCGATGCGCTGTGCTTACTAAAGCACAGCGTATCGGTGTGCACTCTCCCCGACACTCCCCCTGTGCGGGCGTATTTCCCATTGCTGACGCCGTCTGAAGGCTACCCTAACTTCAGCCGACGTAAGCAATGGGTAATATGCTCGCACACGGGCGTACTACCGCTAAGCCCTCCCTCCTTCCCTCATTATATTACCTCCCCCAGCCCACCTTCATTAACCTTAACGTAGGGATGCTAGAGGGACGCTGTTCCTACGGATGCCCGATTGTTGATTGGGCGTTGCCATAGCTACACCGGGCAACATCTGCCTGGCACTTGCGCAGATCGGCTTTTCAGCCGATCTTACGCTTACGCCTGCCGTCCTAGCGACGGCGGGCGTAGGTCTGGATCAGGCCCTATGTACGTAATCTACGTAGATTACAGAGAAAAGAAACAGCTATCATCCAACGCAAAAAACTCAAAGCACTTAGAGACAGACTCAGAACCAAGAAAGACAAGACTAGGAAACAGGATCAGACTACACTTAAAACTAATAAACAGAAACAAAAAGGAAACATAAACAAACACCACCTCAACCAATGACCAATAAAACGCAGGGTATAAGTAAAACAAACCACTCAACCATCCCGGTGGTCACCAGCCACATTGACGTCTCCACCATTTTCCCTAAATGCACACATTATTGTGACTACAAAACATTGGGTTTTACATATCAACATTTCATATCAAGACTCCACAGCAGGGACCCACCCCAGTCACTTCCACCCCTCTGTACCCCACATCCGGAGAGACCTTTACCATCCATAGAAGAATAGCCGCCCGAGTCTGACCTGTCCTTTTCTACTACCTCCACTGACGAATCATTTCATACCAACCAAATCACACAGTCCTTTGAACAAGGCTGGCTTGACGTTGATATCTCACATATCATCGACACAGAACTCAACAACACACAGGAGACATATCCAACCATGCATGTACACCCACAAGAGACACTCACAGATCAACAAGCATGTGCAGGGTTTTTTTTAGATCAACCTCCGCACCAAACCACAACACACACAATATCCAACACACAGAACAGGATACCACTGTCACCATCAACAGCACCCTTGAACACCCTACAGCAAATAAGAAAGAGAGAAAGACCAGAAGAGGGACTAGAGGAGCATGCAAAGGAGCCAAAGAGAATTAGCAAAGAGAATCCAT
Source organism: Limnodynastes dumerilii (assembly GCA_011038615.1). Classification (NCBI taxonomy): domain Eukaryota; kingdom Metazoa; phylum Chordata; class Amphibia; order Anura; family Limnodynastidae; genus Limnodynastes; species Limnodynastes dumerilii. Next base: position 11,849 of record WWET01005985.1, read on the forward strand.
CCAATCCTTAGGTATTTTCAATTTAAGTAAATTCCCTCTAGACAATCACCATATTTCACTGCTCAACAAAGGACTCAAGTTTGCCCCGACCAATCCACCTAAACCGTTTAATTTGTATCTTGACCTCCCCAGATACATACGCAAATTAACTCTGAAAAAGTTTTTTACTAGGAGCCCACTGGAAAGAAGCATTATCCCACCGACCGATACACAGTTTAAACATACCATACTCAGACCAAAGTCCCACTTCTATGCAAACCATGTGAAGGGGAAATACATCAAGACATTCCAAAAATTAGTGAAGGACGACATTGAAAAACTTAACTTAACTCACCCTAACAAACCCAAACAGAACTTAACCAAAGAAGAGAGTGCAGCACTAAAAGACCTCAATCTCAACTTCAACATCATAATCAAACCTGCGGACAAGTGGGGCAGACTGGTCATAATGGACACAGAGGCCTATAATAAGGCTACTGGGAGACACCAGCACCTACATGGGGATCCCAACAATTCCATGAAAGAAACCCTCAACATCCCTCTTAGGTCAGGCCTAGATCAAGGCATCCTCCACAAATCCGAATATGACGTCTTATCCATTCCTCACCCCAAAATCTATTTTCTACCCAAAATTCATAAGAACAGAACCCACCCACCAGGCAGACCCATCATTTCAGGCATACAATCTCTCACTAGCAATCTGTCATAGACCGTTTCTTGCAACCATATGTCATTAAACAACAATCATACATCAGGGACACAACACAGATATTACAAACATTGACTGAAATTGACTGGCAACCAGACATGTGACTAGCAACCAGCAACGTCACCTCACTCTACACTGTCATTGGCCATTCAATGCATAGAGAAAACCATCATGCAGTACCCCTCCACCCACCCATCACAACGTCTATTTATTACCCAGGGCATAGAATACATCTATCTTAAAGAACAATTACTTCTAGCTTGGTGGCAACTTTTTCCTTCAACGCCAAGGTACTGCCATGAGAACCACGGTTGGCGCTGAGTTACGCGAACCTCTTTATGAGTCCCTGGGAGGACGACTACATCTGGTCCAACCACACACTCGGCGCAAACCTGATCCTATGGCGGCGCTATATATCGATGACATCATCTTCATCTGGCAGGGTTCTGAGGCATCCATACATGCATTCACTACATACCTTAACAATAACAACCACAATCTCCATTTTACAACAAACTACAGGAAACAGAGAATTGAGTTCCTAGATTTAGACATTCACATCAGAAACAACAGAATACACACCAAAACATTTTCCGGAAACAAGTGGACGTCAATAGTTTCATCCTTTCCAGTAGCAACCATCACCCCAGATGGCTGTCCACCATACCAGAAGGACAGTTCAAAAGACTAAGAAGAAATTGCACGAGCATAGGGAACAGGGAGGTGATCTAACAAAACAATTCATAGAGAAGAAGTATAAGAAATAACACATAAGAGATGCCTTCCACAAAGTAGAAATCTAGACAGGGAATCCCTATGTCACGGTCTGCGGCGGCAAGTGCCGCACTTACCTGACCACAAGTCATCTGTCAGCGGCTTCCCCATGATGTACAACTCTCCAGCCCTCTCCAGCCTCCTGCAAAAATCTCCATTATAGCATGTGTGCTTGTGTCTGGGATTAGGCATCTGCTTCATTGCCTCTCTGGTGCATGGGTGTCGCCATCTTGCCTCCTGTCAGGTGATTCCCAGCAATCACTCAGGTGCTCCTCTGCGCACACATGATTCCTCCAGCCAATCTGTGCACTGGGCGGGCTATTTAAACTCTGTGCACAGTCCATGCTGTTCCCAGATCAACTTGGTCTTCTAGGAACTACTTGTTCATTCAAGGTGCCTGGCTGTCTTGAGATTGCCTTCTGATTTTGTCTGCTGATGCTGTTGCTCCTGTTACCCTGACCTGTTTGCCTTGCATTGCTGCACCACTGGTCCCAGCAGTGCCTGGATCTCTGCTCCTGCTATTCTGTAACCCTGGACTGTCTGCTGAACTGTTGCTATACAGTTTTACTTGCCTGTTCCATTCAAGTCAAGCCTGCCTTGTATCTGGTTCTAGCCGCTGTTGCTATACAGATTTACCTGCCTGTTACATTCAAGTCAAGCCTGCCTAGCACCTAGCTCAAGCCTACTGTTTCTATACAGTTTAGCCTACTGTTGCTACCCAGTCAAACCTGCCTAGCATCAAGTTCAAGCCTACTGTTGCTATACAGTTTAGAAACAGAATGGAAGTTGCTCAATCAATTTATAGGTATATGTTAAACAGGTGCGTGAAAGGCAGGGGTTAATCTGCTTGCCACAGAAACAAAAGGAAAAAATAGCCGCAGCACACTGCCATAAACCAGTAACAAACTCTACTGTTCTATCTGTAAAATAAAACACAGAAATGTTCGTTACACATATTTGATCAAATATGGGATAAGCCACCAGGCACCGTCAAGGCCTTTCTGTATATGGTGGTCCTAACTCTAAAACTGAGAGTCCCAATGTTGGGTCCCATAAATATTTTTATAAATTGAGAGCCAACTTACCTAGGAGACACCCCTTAAAGTCTCCAAAATGGCTGCTGTGAAACAGCTCTCCCTCTCAGCAACTGCTCCCAGACATTCCCACAACCAGTAGGCTATACAGTTTTGCCTATTGTTGGTACCCAGTCAAACCTGCCTAGCATCAAGTTCAAGCCTACTGTTGCTCTACGGTTAAGCCTGATCCATTGCCTGGTCGTGCCTGGTCTCATCCTGGTCCTTCCTGATCCATTGCCTGCTCGTGCCTGGTCTCATACTGGTCCTGCCGTCCTGGTCTCACCATCCTGGTCTTGCCGTCCTGGTCTTGCCATTCTGATTTTGCCGTCCTGGCCTCGCCATCCTGGTCTTGCCTGTCTACAACTCCAGTCCGATCCTGCCTGCAACTCCAGTCCGGTCCTGCCTGTAACTCCAGTCCGGTCCTACCTGCAACCCCAGTCTGGTCCTGCCTGCATCTCCAGTCCGGTCCTGCCTGCAACTCCAGTCCGGTACAGTTGTTCTCCCACTCAAGTCCGGCATAGTCCGGCCACCAACCCACTGCACCTGGACTTTTTCTTCTTATTCCAGCCCAGCATAGTCCGGTCCCTACTCCACTACCTTCTGAACATTTGCCCCTCACTCTGGTCCGGCATAGCCCGCTCACCATACCTCTGCCCCTGGACATTTGCCTCTCAACCTAGCACGGCATAGCCCGGCCACCATTTCACTACCGTTGGATATTTCCTCACCTGATACTATCCGGAATTACTTTACTGCATTCTATTATTTGTTCTGTATCTTGTGCAACTACCTTTTATTAAAACCACTATTCCACTTCACTCCTGTTCGTCTGTGGTTTTCCTTGGAACCCGGGACAGGTCCCTCAAAACCTCGCAGTTCGTGACACCCTACTCGCTAAACACTATTCATCACAGGTTACCATAGTATGACAGGCCAGGTCAGGCATTTACTGCAGAAACACTGGCACATCCTGAAAAAAGGCGACCTCCTTGCCCCTAGACCTAACATCATCTACTGTAAGGCCCCGAACCTACAACAAAAATGGGTCAAAAACCATATTAGAGAGGCACCATCAGAGACATGGTTATCCTGCAGCAAAGGCTTTTTCCATTGCGGAAGCTGCCTGAGCTGTAAGACTCTGGACTTCCATCACAGCAAAGCCACCACCACCTTCACAGCCAACCAAACATCAGACAGCTTAAATATCACTCAAATCACTTGCCACAGCAAAAATGTTATTTATCTGCTCCAATGCCCTTGTGGTCTACAATACATTGGAAGACAACTGAAAACCAGAATCATGGAACATGTGAGGAACATACGGAAAGGTTACAAACTGCACAGCATTCCCCTACATTTCAAAACTGCACATAACCAAGATCCAAAGAGCCTCAAATTCATCGGCATTGAACAAGTGATCACTGATTGTAGGGGGGGTGACCACATCAAACAGATTAATACAAAGGAATTCCGGTGGATGCACACATTAAAAACACTATCCACAAGAGGCCTTAACGTTGACCTAGAAATAAATAGCATTCCTTAATTTCTTATTGCCCTCTCTAAGATTCCCCATTCCCAATCCCTCCTCATTTGCCCCTAGGTTACCATCCCCACCCCTCCTGTTCCTCCCCCCTCACACATGTATATAATCATCATTCTCCACCCTACACTCACCATTGATAAAGTTACCGTGAGTGACGAAACTAATTTTTTGTAGCATTGTATTTTAATACACCTTTGTTACCAGCATTCTTCACGATTAAATATCGTTTATTTAATTAATAACCCGGCTGGCGATTCTTTTCTTACCATTCCTGCCTCAAACAAGGCTTACACCATTCCCAGCCATTCAGGAGACAGGGCAGATTCCAGCCCCCATCGGGGAACACAGGCGCTCCCCGTGGCTCTCTCGGCCAGCTGTACATTGACGTCAGAGAAGGGGATTCCCTGCCAGTCAAGGAAGCCAACGAAACCTCTGCAGCAGCTGTCGGTACAGAACACCAACTGAAGGAGGTGAAAATCATAGAGGAGACAGGGACTTCAGCGGGACAGCACACTGACTCAGCGCAGCTGCAACCTGGCATAAGGACAAATCACTTACCGACGGTGCCCGGTGAGAAAGAACCCCTGCAGGAGCACCAAAGCAAGCACAGTCTCCTCTATTTACTAAGAATGCATGAACGTAGCTCAGGCAAGTTAGAATTGGCTCTCTGAGAACTTGTGAGCTACGTTCATGCTATTTACTAATCCTCACCCTCTGCTGGCTGTCCCACGATGACATCTGAACTTTCTTCAGTCATCGCGGGCTTTCTTCGTGTGTCTGGATGGTCTGCGGTCTGCACATGTGCAGTGGCTCTCTGCTGGGACTTTGTAAAAAAAATTAAGTCCCAGCATGAGAAGCACTGCGCATGTGTAGGCCCTCCATGTCGGGACCGGTACCTGCAGGCGTGTCTTCGGTCCGGTAAGTATTTAAAGCTATTCTATTCTATTGTTTTCTTTTATTTCTGTTGTTTTTTTTATTTATTTTTATAAGTGATCAGTGTTTACGTATATTCCAGCGGTCTCCCCATATATATATATATATATATATATATACCCCTTTTTCTCCCCATAATTGTTACACTCTGCAGGTTCATCCTGGCAGAGTGTTTGTTAATTCTTGCCTAGTTCTAATTGTCTGTCTCTCCCCAGCTGTGCTATTAGCAGGAGGCGTGTCAGTCCTGCACTGCTGATTGGTGGGTCGGTCTTTAAATAGCTTTTGCCTGGGAGAAACTTTGCCGGTTATACACTCTGTTTCCCAGTATCTGTGCCAGCCTTGTACTTTGCTCTTGTTTGCTTATTTCTGATTCCTGAGTGCCCTCCATTGTCCAGCCCTTGTCCTTGCCTGTTACCCTCTGTGTACCAATTCCTCCTCTCCCACCTTATTGTATTATTCCTTTTTGTATTTATTCCCTGCCTTCTCCTGTGAGCCTGTGTTTGTAGCCCTCTGGGTAGTTCGTATGAGTGTGGGTGTGTGAGTAAGCCCCAGACTGTCTGTCAGTCAGTCATGTTTGTCTCGTTAACCCCCTCTAGTCTGTTGTCTCTGTTTTGAGTTTATTGTGGTTTGTCACAGTCCAGTCTCTCCAGCACTACTTTAGCTATTTCCCCCGCTTAATCTTATCCATTCGCTGCTGCCCCGTTTTCCTCTTCCGTAACCTGACAGATTCCTACCAGCTTCAGTCTATCCCCACCATCAGGGTCTCTAGCGAACACTCGGTCCGACATCAGGCTCTACACCCTGGTGAGCTACCCGGCTTCCTCTCTCTCTTGCTGGTCACCTCGATTCTGTGTCGAGGTAAACCCGGGGTACCATTACGCCGACACCCACCTCTCCAGGCGGCCACCTCGGTTCTCAGTTCAGGTAATTCCGGCGGTGCCGTAACACTAAAACAGCTATTAGGGGGAGAAAAAGGGGGTTATATGGGAAGATTGCTGGAATAGAAATCTGAACGCCAGTCTGAGATGGCATTATTTTAACGCTCAGAGCAGAGTATAAAACTCCGCTCTGAGGGTTAGTAAATAGCAAGCCCCATTGAAAACAGCGGGCTGGCGAACACAGAAGAAGTTTCACTGCATGGCCATGGAAACTGTTGATTTCCATGGCAGTGCAGCGTTTGTAAATAGCAAAAAGTTCATTTTTGGAGTTATAACTTCATTACTCCAAAAATGAACTTTTTAAAGCTTTAGTAAATCGAGCCCAGTGTCCGGACCAGACCGGCAACCACCACCGAATACAGTACCCTCGCCAAGGTGACGGCATACACTGTAAGACACAGACCCATCTCCCAGCTGCAGGAGGGAACATCCAGCACCGTTGACACAAAGAGTATCACAATCACCCTGATGAACAAAACATCTGCAAGGTGAGCGTGCTCTACACCAGTCCACATTTTGTTACTCTGGTAATGCGCAATTCACCTGTGTTTTCTCTCTTTTTGTTCCCTCTGCCCCGCTGAAACTGTATATTCCTCTGACCACCGCTCCGACTTAAAGACAGCATATACGCAATCTACATAACGTAACGATATGATAGATTACGTAAAATAGTTACTACGCATGCGTAGTAGCTAATATTGGCAGATGACGGGCATTGTTGTGGATCCGGCCCATTATACATAATACTACATAATAAGTAGTTAAAAACTTACAGGGCCCGATTCAATTAAGAGTGATGACGGGAAAAAGCTCGCTCTATGCTTTTTCCCGTGATATACAGTATGAAAGCTAAGCAAATTTTTATATGCACCTCTATGGGGTGCGCATAAAAAACGCCCCAAAAAATATGCAGAATTAGCTTTGCACCGCAAATAACATCGGTGCGAAGCTAATTGTATCGGGCCCACAGTGTTGTGTGAAGTGTTGTGTGATAGTTATTAGTGTCACACACAAAAAAAGGTCCCCTTAGTCATAGAAATAGGTACATATATGTTTTGAACCTTTTTCACTTTCTTGTGTTCTCTTTCTTGCCAATCCTATACTATTTCTATACTAAATAAGAAAGCTAAATTTTAGTATTAGACTTTAATTCTGTTCTTCAGTTGTGATGTTACTAAGAATTAGTCCTTTGACCTATGTATTTATGTTAAAACTAATTTCTTTTAGTATCCACTGTGCCAAACTTGTCATGGTACAATACAAGAAAAGAGGATTTGGGAAATGGCCTGCTCAGAATGGTACAAGCAATAAGACACATCCTATAAACTAATTTGTGCAAGTTCTTGATATTAGCAGTTGCTGTAAGCCTGTAAGATCTTCCAACCTTTAATATAGTTCGTTACTGGTTTATGGCAGTGTGCTGGGGCAATTTTTCCCTTTGTTTCTGTGGCAAGCAGATTAACCCCCTGCCTTTCATGCACCTGTTTAACATTAACTTAATAAATTGATTGAGCAACTTCCATTCTGGTTTTAACCTTTAATATAACCCACATGTGATACATGCGTCTGGTACACCATATAAAGTACATGTGGGGCATATTGTAGGTCTGGGAACGGCTCATACTATAAAATATGTAGTGTTTATTAGGGATCTTTTAATGGCACATACTATAATATAATGGGATATATATTAGAGGTCTGGGAATGGCATACAAAAGATAGTGTGCCACTCCCAAAATCTAATATATACCACATATTAGTGGTATTTGTGATAACTAGACCCCTAATATAGCCCCACATATACTTTACATGTGTCATATCCAGATCCCATTATTTGTATTACAAACATTGAAAACCCTGCTTTCAAAATCCTGTGTTTGCCACTGCCACTTCCTGCTGGGAGAAAAAGCATGCTAGTTTATGCCCAGTTTTAGCGCTTTTCCTTTTACAACAAAAATGTAACAATAAAAACATTTTAAAAAAATGAAATACTAAAATGTTATATGTACTGTAACTAATCCATTAAGATAATAGTAGCAGTGTTAGACTATATCAATCTTTCCAATCAATAGTCAGTTCCCATTACTACTGTACAAACACTGTAATATGTGCCTATGACAATCCAATAAAAATAATGAAGCTTTAATAATGAAGCTACTACAAAACACACCACTAGGAGGTGATACAGTTTCACTTTTGTCTTTAGAAAACACGATTGACATTTTTACTAACACTTTCAGAAATTATTTCACTCAATCAGCTTTTTGCCTCTCCTTATAGCTAGAACAGAAACATTTAATAAATCCTATGTTAAAGCACAGCGACCTCGTTAATGCTAGATAGTCACAATCTTTTTAAGAACACTAGAAGTCCAACATATGGCCACCATCCCCTCTAATCATTTGTTCCATATTATTGAAGCAAGATACATAGTACTTTGAGGCTTATATTCCACTTGTCTATACTATGTCAAGCTTTAAGGACTCATTTCCATCATCTCCCTATACTTTCAGCATTGCGTCTAGCTGTAGCACATTTGCACTACAGATAAATTGCAAGCTTTGATGTTTACCTCTGTCGCGGTTGCACCTTTCAGGAATGGATTTGAGCCTGAGCTGGTGTTAGTTTTACGCCAGGAGCTAAGTGTAAAACTCCGCTCCCAGGCTTTGTAAATATAAGGAACCGCCGGCCCGCTTTCAATGAATGGGCAGATGGGGCGATGCCTGATATTACTTGAGCATAAAAGCGCTATTGAATGGTTGGGTCTTCTGCCCACAGACCACAGAAAAGAGACAATATGACAAGGATTACCGATCAGCGCTAAAAAAAGTTACAGAACACACAGCTTAAAAAGCAATATTTATTATTGTCACCACAACCAATTAAAAAGTTTACTATACAAATTAACATTAAAAATAGTTTACAATTCAATTACAAATGCCGTTTTGGCCACATATAAAAGCTATGAATGTAATTGGAAGCCTGGAGAATTATAGAAATTGGAACTGAGAAATAGTCTCTGAATGTTGAAAAACAGATGTCACTGAATGTTACTAGTTTTCGACTGTGTATTTGTTGTACTAATAAGTTCAACGATATTTCCTCTGTGGGCAGAACGCCCAGTTAAGTACAAATGAACGGTGAAATTCAGCTGAGATAAGAGATTGAAGTCGGTTTACCAATCCTGATTATTTATGTAAAGAGCAGCAATAGGATGGTGAGAGATGATATTGGGAAGTCCTGCTAGGAAACAGTCAGTGGGAATCTCACATGCCACTCACACGTGCTGTATGTCAGCAACGAACTCCACTCTCAGGCTGCAAAGATTAGGCTTTAGTTTCAATCAGGATTGGTAAACCGACTTCAATCTCTTATCTCAGCTGAATTTCATTGTTCATTTGTACAGAGAAAATATCGTTGAACTATCAGAGGAGAAAAGGAATAAAGAGGAAATCTGAACAATAAGGAAGGTGGGATTTGCCCTTATTGTTCAGATTTCCTCTTTATTCCTTTTCTCCTCACTTTGTTAAATGCTATAGTTGTGGGCCCTATTTATGAGTGTGTGCAGCTAACTATAAGTGTAATTTCCATCTCTGGAGACAGGGCATAGGGGGAAAGACTTTGAAAATAACGGGGTTTAGCCCTGTTTTTGCTGGGGAGAAGTGTAGAAGAAACCATGAATAGAAGGAGGAGAAATGTTTTATTAATTCATAAGAATATTTTTATTGGTACAACTAGTTGTCATTTTATTCTGAAAAACTTTTACTGAAGAGTTTGTGTGAGACAATAAAGAATATACTTGAAGTAAGATTCTTTCTGAAGCTTCCGTTCAACGGTCCGGTGGGATCATCGTCATAACTGTTTTGAAGAGAAGACTTGTGGATTCTGCAAAGCTGGGAAGTTCTGATGAAGGTTGAGATTTTGAAAAAATCTACACTTGATGATCGGGGATCTAGAGGAGGATAAAGAAACTACGTATTAGTCATTTCGGAAGGACATACTAAATGAGAGTAGTTTCACTTACCATATTGCTCACCTTGGTGTTGGAGGATCTGCACAAGGTGTTTTTTCTCTTGTTTGCCTCTGTGTCACACTCGGAAAGCCAGGAGGTGGAGGAACCAGGATGGTACTGAGGACCTGAAGGAAGGAAAAGAGACCACCTACTAGGCATTCTGGAAATACATATTATTTGTCAGTAGTTCTATTTTTATACTGCTTACCTCATAATCGGAAGATCTGCACAGGGTGTCCTTTCTTTTCTTGCTTGCATCTGTGTCACATGTGTAGAGGTGAATATGAGTGGACCGGTATGCGTAGGTAGATAAAAAAAATACCTGGAAGAAACGGATGGGATTGATTATAAGATAATCAAACCAGAGGGGAGGAATGTGAGTAGGATCTAAAGGGTCTAGTCTTTACCTGTGGATTACGGGACTACACATGATGATCTTTTTTCCCTTTTATGTGCTGAATTGTCCTGAGAGTCCGTTGAGAACTGCGAAAAAAGGAGAAGAAGAGAGATTTGAAAAGATCACACTGATTTACGAGAATGAAAGAGAAAAATAAAGAAGAAAAAGGAATCTGAAAATCAATACCTCTAAGAAAAAGAAGAACACTAATCTACAAAGTAAGAACTTATTCAAAGACTTGTTGGAATACAATACTAGTAAGAGAAGGAACACTGAAAAACCTTCTGAACATTGCAATAGTGAGAGTAGGGAAGGCGCTGGAGAGAACTAGACCTTCATTTGCTGAAACTTCATAAAGATTTCTGAGTGCCTTGCTTCCCTGACCACATGGATGGCCAAACACTTCCTCAAGTTGAATATGGAGAAAACAGAAATAATTGTTTTTCCTCCCCCTAGGATTCCCCCCCCCCCCAACACCATTTGTGATACATCTATCTCCTCATCCCCTCAAGTTTGCTGCCTCATTCTTGCCGTTTGCCCGCATACCAATGAAGCTACCAAAACCCTCATCCACTCTCTAGTCATATCACGCCTTGACCTCCTCCTAGTTGGTCTCCTGCTCGCCCATCTTTCCGCCCTTCAATCTATATTTAATGCTGCTTCTAGGCTCATATTATTCTCACGCCGCTCTACCTTGGCTTCTCCTTAATGTCAAACCCTCCACTTTGTTCTTGTCTGCTTCAGATCTCTCTTTAAACTCCTTATCCTCACCTTTAAGGCCATTTTCTCATCCACTGCTTCCTACCTCTCTTCCCTCATCAACATGCACACCCCTTCCCACCCTCTCCGTTCTGCTAACTACCACTGTCTGACCTCCATACTAATCACCACATCTCATACTCGTGTTCAGGACTTCTCCTGTGCTGCACCTCTGCACTGGAATGACCTCCCTTTTCTGTCAGACTCTCCCCAATATTGCAGGTCTTTAAGTACTCACTCAAAACACACTTGTTCAAGCTAGCCTAACCCTCCTACCGGATAAAGTAGACCTTATCCTGTAGACCTATTGTTATGGTACCCCGGGTTTACCTCTACAGAGTACCAGGGTGACCAGAGAGGGAGAGAGGAACCGGATCGTAGAGCCTGATGTCGGACCGAGTGTTCGCCAGATCCCCTAATGGTGGGGATAGACTGGAGCTGATAGGAACCCATCAGGTTACGCACCTTAGAGGAAACTCGGAAGAGGAAACTGGAACAGACGGGGAATGGAATAATAAAGCGGGGAAATAGCAAAAGAGGTACCAGAAGAAACTGGACCGTGACAAACCACAGAAAACACTAAACAAAATGGAGAGACTATAGGGAGTGACAGGATGAACAGGAGCATTACCCATGTAGAAAAGAGTCCATCCAGTGGCCCACACCCTATAAAATTTATGTTGTGCATTCCTGGCTTTATAGACATACTTTTCGTGTGATAGGGATTCATTCACCAATGACACCCAATCTCTTATTCTAGGGGGTTCCTCTGCCAGCCATTTACGGACTATAATCAGTTTGGCAAGCGAAAAGAGGGAGAATAAATATTTGTGTGTGACTTTGTCAATGCTGTCCACTAGCGAAAGGCCAAATAGACATGTCTTGGGGCATATAGGGAGGGATATCTCCAATGTAGGGATATTTCCCAGACGTTGAAGCGGGACACTAAGGGACAGAGCCATAATAAGTGCCAAAAGGTCCCGGGATGGACTCCACATTTTGCACAGTTTTCGTCTAATCTCCTACCCAAGTGACACAATCTTTGGGGTGTCAGATACACTCTGTGGATAACATAACAGTGAATTTGTTGAAAGCGTGTCGACAATGTAACTTGTTTGGTGGATTCCATCACACTTTCCCACTCCTCATTATCCAGGACCCCAACATCTGCCTCCCATTTAGCTCAGAGAAGTCTACTGAGCGGGATGATCGTAATGTTGAATAAAGAACGTAGATTGCTACTTTGGTAGATAAATCTTTTTAAAGTGTTTTAACCGGTGAAGGGACAATAAAAAGTGGGCTAGACTGGAATTGAGAACCCAGGGCATGCTGGAGCTATGAGTACCTGTAAAAAAGGGAGCGGGGGACCTGGTATTCCTCCTGTAATTGGGCAAATGAATTAAGGACCCCCCCCATATAGATCACCCAATGCATTAATGCCATGAGCGCTCCACACACTCCTTCCCTCCAAGGAGATCAATTGATCCAGCTGTTGATTAAACCACAGCCGTGTGTTCTGATCCAAGCCCTTCCCACCCAGAAGGGTATGAGCCACCTTCCACACCAATCTAGCTTGTTTCAGGAGTGGGACTTCCCTACTCAACCTATTTCTTGCAAGAAAATTCTGCATCGGGACCAAGGATGTGGAATCAACATCCTCTCCCATCCGGTCCCAGTGCCAGTCCCGCTGCTTCCTTGCCTCTTTGCAAGACATTCAGTCGTACCCGTGCTCTACCTCCTGCCCAAACCAACGAGGAAATCCGTGTATATCCGTGTATAGATAGAAAAATTCAATTGGGAAGGTATAGAGGAGAGTGCTGTAAGTGGGTATAAATATTTGGGTAGTAGAATCATTTTGGTAAGATTTATGATTTTTATTTATATTATTTATATTATTTATAGAAATATTAATGCCATTAATTTTAACCAACTTTCTCAATCTGTGCAACAACTTCTATCTCCTGTCCCTAATCTCCACTCTCCTGATGTAGCAGTTTCTCACCTAAACCAAACACTAGTAGACATCCTTGACCAACATGCTCCAGCTACACCTCATGTACCACGGCGACTCAAATGTAAGCCATGGCACACCAATGACACACATACCCTTAAAAAACGCTCTCGCAAAGCAGAACGTCGTTGGCGCAAATCTCGTCTGCCCCATGACTTTCTTCCTTACACAAACACCTATCGCACTTATAGAACTGCCCTGGATAATGCCAAACAATCTTACTTTCAAACTCTCATTTCTACTCAGGCTTCTAACCCCAAAC
>WWET01005985.1:50940-72719 GCA_011038615.1 Limnodynastes dumerilii
AGTGCACACAACACATGCTATATACACACACACAAAGTGCACACAACATGCTATATACACACACAGTGCACACAACACATGCTATATACACACACACAAAGTGCACACAACATGCTATATACACACACAGTGCACACAACACATGCTATATACACACACACACACACAACACATGCTAAATATACATATACACACACACACACAACACATGCTATATATACACACACACAACACATGCTATATATACACACACACAACACATGCTATATATACACACACACACACAACACATGCTATATATACATATATATATATATATATACACACACACGCGCACACAACACATGCTATATATACACACACAGTGCACACACAACACATGCTATATATACACACACAGTGCACACACAACACATGCTACACATTCACAGTACACCCACAAGATATACTACATACACACACACACAGACCATGCGCCCATTAGACATGTTATATACACAAACACAAAGCACCTATAAAACATTCTAAACACACACACTTCTCTCTCAGAACCTTCCTCTATCTCACACACATTACAAAAATCACTTTACATGAGAGACAGTGCAGACACAGGACTGTACCTGACATTACTCTCATACAGCAGCAGCTGCCATTTGCTGCACACACTGGAAAACGGAGGAAACACTGACTCCTCCCCCTCATCAGGTGACTGATCACATGGGTGTGACCTCAGCAGAGGTCCTTTAGCCCACTTGGATCTAGCATCTACCTTTCCATGAAGGGGTCCTATTCACTACCATTCTTTTTCTTTTATGAGTGAGGAAGATTTAGAAGTTCCAGGTCACGGACATCAGCTTCCGGTTTCCCAGCTCAGCATGGCTTTACAGGGTGAGCAGAGCAATGATAAATACTGTCTGTGTAATGAGAGAAGTTTACAGCATGTGAAATGAGGGCTTCACTGAAGCTGTTTGTAGTGGGGAACATTCAGTTAATAGAGAAAAACTATATATTTATATATAACTCTAAACCGCTACTACAGTATATTTTCTCTCTCTCTCTCTCCCTCCCTACAAGTGTCTTATCTTCTAAGGTCTCTCCCTTTCCTCACCACTTTGTATTTTGTCAGGTGATGATGATGCATGGTCTCCCCCATCTGAGTCTGACATGAAAATTCTGAGAGCCCGCAGAGAACGTCAGGACAGAATTAGCCGTTTGATGGGAGATTACCTGTTGAAGGGATACAGAATGCTTGGAGACTGCTGTGATACATGTGGCGTAAGTGAATGATAATTGAAGAAAATAAAATTCTTATGCTAAAGTTCATTGAAGAAGCTTTTTTTCTTTACTTTCTTAGACAATATTATTGCAGGACAAACAAAAAAAATTGCTTTGTGTATCTTGCCAAGATCTTGATTCTGATACTGAAAAGGACAACCCAGGTAATTATAACTGTTATTTGTGATGAAAGAGTTGTCTGCCCACCCATCTGATACTTGTATTCCTTTATTACAGAGCAATGTCTTGTCTTGTTATTCTTGTTCTTTGAGTCAGCCTTGACTAATTTCCCTTAATGTAATTTTCAAACATGCATTTAAGTCCAGAAGTGTTATAAATACTTTATTAGTCTATAATAATTTTATCTTGTGATCTTTCTATTGACAGATTGTATAGTTCATGTAGTTACATCAAATTTTGTGTTCTATAAATAAATGCTGATATTTATCATAATTGTTTATTATATTGTATGTTTTATTTTCTGCATTTAATTTGTTTCACAGTTCTTAATCCTCAGGCTGCTTTGTCTCAGGTACGAGAGCATCAGCTGCCGCTACAGGATGACCATGCTCAGGCTCTCCCATCGGTTGCAGTCCCTAGAACAAGCATTCAACCTGTCTCTGTGAACTCTCTTTCCACCTCTGTTCCTCCTGATCCTATACTTTCTGCTGAGACTGCACTTTTGGAGAAGATCAGTTGGGCTTCTCATCAACTTAAAGAAACCAATTCTGTGGAATATAGCTCACAACTGTGTGCACTTATTGGCACTTGTGCTGAGAGCTTGCGCTCCCTTAGAGATCTCCACCACTGAACACCTCCTTTTCGTTAAAGACATTGTCCCATATTCACAGATCCAGGTGAGTTAGGTGCGGACAGATCTGCACGTAACTCGCCTGGCCTGCCCCCCCTTTTTTAGGCACCTTATGACACGAGTGCCATAGGGCTACCTTAACAATCCGTGCAATGTCCTCCCCGACTAATATACGTAAAGGACTTACTACGCATGCGTACTTAAGATGCGCACCTAAGAAGCGACTGCTTCTTAGGTGTGAATATGGGCCATCAATACTAATGCAACACCTTATGCACAAAACTTTAACCATGTTTCATTATTTCACCATTGCATTTGTGTTATTAGATATTGGCAACAATATATTGCCTTTTTTTAGTAGAATTAACAGTCATGTTTTTCCGCTCCGTTTGTTATGCATTATCAATTTTAGTTGAATATTAAATTCAGTGTGACAGCGAATTTACCAAGTTATATATTAGGGTTCAGAAAATGTTGCCCAAGGAAATAGAATAAACAACAGTTTGGATCTTGGATATACCACTTCTGTTAGATTTTTATTTTCATCTTCCCATTTCCAAATAAGTCTGTATTAATTGTATCTACTTGTCATGGAGCAGAGTAAATTAAAGGTGATGTGCCCACCCATAGTTAATAAATACGATGTATTGAACTTTGTTCCAGAATTTTCTCTTTTTAGCATAAATTAGTAGGTTACACTGAGAATATGTATAGAATAAATCTGGCATATCCCAATGCTAAACAAATGCCATACATGCACCACAGTTTTGTGACCTTGGAAAATAACTGCCATGAGATTTCTATTTTTATTGAAAGTATTTGTAACATTATGCAACTTTTCTTACTAATCCTCTCTTCAGGTTGTTAATATTATTTACTATTCTATTTTATTTTGTGCCTGTAGGCATAGCAACATGGACCATAGGTCTTTGTTAAAAAGGTGGTCATAATCACTGTTTAATCATAATAATCATTATTTTTTTTTTCTTTCATTTGCTTTGTATTGTCCCTAACTATTTAGGAACACATTTAACCGTAAACCAAAGAATTTAGATTTTCCTAGTGAGGGCAATATCTTTTTACCACTACAGCTGGATCCGGTAGTCTTGTTTAATAACTGTGCTCCAGAACCAAGTCGAACCCTTTCAAACCATAGCCTTACCCTTTTGGGGTTTAAGAATTCACACAATGTAAAATTTATACGCTCTTTCAGCTGTGAAATTTACATCGAAATATTTCACATGCAGAAGGGAATGTACAGAATGGTGGATTGTAGGTAAGGGTATTGTATGTCATGCCTTTGGTGAGTGGACCAGCTCCCTGTGCTGACAGTAAGATACACGTTGAATACTGCATTGGACAAATGCAGTTTGGATTAGCTACTTGATTCAGAGGGTTTGTGACTGTCCTGGGTTTAATTTGTAGCTGAAGTTTGTTACTAAGGATTCTGCGACCATTTCCTTAGCTACCAAACATTTCTAAAACCACCATGAGACATGTATCCTCCATTTACCAATGCACCTTTCTGTTGTTTAAGCCTGCACTTCTTGTAACACCTGTCTCCATGAATGTCTATATTGATCATAGTTTTCTTTACTAGAAAGATCTCATGTTACCTGTCCCACTTTCAGAGGTATAATTTCCACTGTCACATTGCTATACATTTGTCTCACTGCTGCATGCTATACCACGTTGTTTCCATGAAGGCAATTCCTTTCTCCATTACACTTCCCCTAAACAGGAATGCACTCCTCCTGATATATAGACTGCAGCCAAACATTTCTGCAAAGCTATGTGGTTCTGCACATAACATCCCTTGAATAAAACCAGATAACACTATTCTATGGGGCTCGGCTCTTTGAGAAGGGGCCAGGATGACCATATGATGATCATGGACCGGATCCAGATTTAAGATTGTCAGGTGATTTATGCACGCAAGGTGCGTAAATCACCTGACTGAACTGGAGGGTGCATGCGCCCTCCAGATGTTACGCTAGGATTACTATAGTAAACCTTGTTCCGTCCGAGCCCATTTGCGTGCAAATGGGCTGTGCTTCCGTTCCGCCCGCTAAATCCACCTTTCATGTGGATCACAAACATTTTTGTTCTTCGGGCAACAGAACATTCTGCATTTATACAATTTTAATAGTTTGTTGTGCAGCCACCTTGGCAGTTAGGTCTACTCTGGGATTCTGTTTTTTTTACCTCAATATGTGTTCTTGACATTTGCTAACAGCTACTTGTGATGATAGCTTCAAGCAATTCTTTGACAGCCTCTACGATAGGTGTGTCATGACTCAGGTGTAGACATGCTAGAATACGTGGAGAGTCTGCAGTGTGCAGACCGGTAAAATTATTTGAGAAAGTATAAGCAATGAAGAGAAAGCAAATTCTGTTGGGACGGGTTCAGAGTATTATAATTATTATTGTTTATAAGGCACCACAAAGTGTCCGACGCCGCACAAAGACCAACAAAATACAGTACAGACATACAGGGTGGGAATGGACAGCATAGTACGTTATACAATACAAATAAAAAACAATCACATATAAAGATTAAAAAAAAAAAAAAAGTGAAGCATGTGCAGACAGTAAGGCAAGGTATGAAGTATCAAGCTTGAACAATCAGGCTTGCATGGGTCTAGGAGAAAGGGATAGAGTGCAGTGAGTGGTTAAGAGGGTGAGAGAGCCACCAAGTTCGGAGGGTGTTAAGGGTAGCAGAAGGGAACAAGAGGGTACGAAGGAAAGGTGAAGTATGGGACAACACTAGGATGGAGTGCCCTGCTCAAGTGAGCTAAGAGACTAAGTGGAAGGGACGGACTAACAGAAGATATTATGGGACAGATTTATAAGCTGCGTGTTTGGAAAAGTGGAGATATTGCCCATAGCAACCAATGAGATTTTAGCTGACATTATGTAAAAAAAAAAAAAGAAATTGAAGCACATGAAGGGCCCTGCTCAGTCTACTAATAGAAGTGAGAGGGATGGACTAACAGAAGACATTGGGAGGGGGGAGGAAATGGACTGCTGGTGTGAGCACTGTTAGAGAGGAAGGGATAGAAGTAGATGCAGTGAGGATATGGATAACGGGTATACAGGTACAGAGTATGCAAATAATTGCAGGAGATGCTGTAGTTAAGAAAAAAACAGTAGTGACAATGAAGGATAATGCCATAAGGGTCTTGGGGCAGTGAATGCTGGATACTGCAGCCAAGATAGTTGAATGTTGTATTTTATTATTTAAAAAAAGAAAAAACTAAGGGCTTGATTCACACTTAAGAAGCTTGTGCTTGTTTCGCTGCATGCGTAGTAGGTAATTTACGCTATCTACGTAGCAGGTTGGTACGTAGAGAGCGTCCGAGCAGTGTTTAAAGACCGCACGGAGTACTTTAAATAGAAAGAGGTGGTGTAATGCCGCCTCGGGTGTGCTTAGGAAGACGTGAGGGGGATTTAGATAAGATAGCCCTATGGCACTCGTAAGTGCCATAAGGTACCTAAAAACGGGGAGCGGGTTAGGGGCTGGTCAGATCTGCACCTAACTCACTCTTAACTGTGAATCAGGTCCTTGATTAAATACATGATATAATTACATTTTAACCTAACTTAGAGAAACAAACTGCAACCACTAAGGAAAGTCTATTTCACCTTCATTCTTCCCATGCCATCTAAACTTTACCTAGTGCTTCAATATTTTGTGTTTTTCATTTCTCTCTGCATTATCTTTCCCTTCAAATCTATCATTTATAGCATAAATAACATTTTCCCAATATAAATTCTATATACATTAACTTCATCATTTTTTTTCTTAAACTAATATTCCCACCTTACCATTTGCACTTAACCCAACCATAACCATTTTCTGTCTTGTAATCGACATTCAACAAGGTTATGGACCTCCCATTCACCAGACACCTTTTATTTCCTTTCTTATGTAATAAACTAACCACATACTTTTTCATTGACTCACTCCTTACAATTCTTAAGCAAATACCGATTCTCAACTACATCTTTACCCATAGCCTTCCACATTGCACTATATAAATCAATTGGCAATCAGTTAGTTTCCAGTAATTTTGGACCTAATTCACAGGTCCGAACGAGAAAAGTAGGTGCGGATACGCATGTATTTGTACCTAAGTTTTAGGTCCCTGTTCTTAAAGGCATTTAAGAGTGTCATAGGGCTACCTTGAGTGTCAGTGCTTATTTTTCCTTCTTTAGAAGTAAAAATCGCACAAAGATCCCTTCCCCACACCCTCCTCAGCTCATTTAAATCCCTCAGGATGACTACGCATATGACGTAGCTTCTTAGGTGTGAAGATGGTCCTTTGTTCCTAATCACAATCTGCTGTAACATTGGAGGACAAAGCGCCAAAGAAAAAAAAAATACTTAATACACTCCTGTGGTTAGCTGCAGATTCAACTTTATTATGGAATGACATTTCTGTCACTCACTAAAGCATATTTAATATAAAATATAATAAAAAAATTAATTGTGTTAAAACGTATTGCACAAATGCATATTAAAATTAATATCAGAAATAATCTACACGTCTTATATAGATATTATAATCAAGAAAATAAATGAATGAATTCCTTACATGCAATAGGAAAAAGCCAGGTTTATATAAAGTCTGTCAAGTGTTATGATTCACACTTAGGATAGAAATTGCATACTTGCCTAAAAAAAACGCATCGCAATTATACGCAAGTGCAATTTAAGGTTAAGAGCGGCTGCAGCTAGCCACACCCGCACACTCGTGCGTGTTTTTCCGTGTGTAAGTATGCCGTATATAGAAAAATAGAAAAGTACCTATTATATGGCCCTTAATATATTTTATATAGTTTAGTTACTCTTATTGTACATCTGTTCTCTTCATATGTGGACAGATCATTTCTACTGTTTGGGAGGACACATGCATATCATCAGAAACTGTTTATAGAAAAAGATTTGCAAGGAACTATTCCAAACACAATGCAAGTAGATAAATCGCCCCCAGGTGTGTGGCTGAAATTTGATATTGGAACGCTTTTGAAGGTTTTTCATAAGTTGTGTTGTACTTGCCAGGCCTCACCTGTTGAACTGAACATCCTCCTAAAGCTGTTCCACGGGTGGGCGGGAGCACGCTGGCACCACAGTTCAAAACGCTGCCTAAATAGTAAGCAACGCGGTTGACAGACGACCAAAGTGAAGCACTGGGAGCTGAGCCAACAAAGTAATGGGCAGTCCAAAAGTTAATATACAGTCAGGTGCATAAATATTGGAAAGTGGAATATTATGCAATGGCCAAGTCAATCACCTGACCTAAATCCAATTGAGCATGCATTTCACTTGATGAAGACAAAACTAAGGGAAAATGCCCCAAGAACAAGCAGGAACTGAAGACATTTGCAGTAGAGGCCTGGCAGAGCATCACCACGGATGAAACCCAGCGTCTGGTGATGTCTATGCGTTCCAGACTTCAGGCTGTAATTGACTGCAAAGGATTTGCAACAAAGTATTAAAAAGTGAAAGTTGACATCTTCAATGCAGACATTCTAAGCCCATTTATTCTAAGTACCATTTTGCCAAGTACTTGGATAATAACATCATGAAACTGAAAGCGTTATACAAGCATTGCACAAGAGGAGAACAGGAGGGAACATTCTACCAGGAAAACAACTAATCAGCACCACTATCAACACCTGTCCTGTGGATCTTCTAACTCTGCACCATGCAGCAACTCTGTGCATAGCCTGTAACTACTACTTGGAACTTTGCAAGAAATACGCTCACTAATGCTTTAAATGTTGTATCTGTTTTAACCATATACATCATTAACCCTTATTTAACTTACATTTACATTTGAATTTTTCCAATTGTTTAATATCAATTTACCTACCATTCCTATTGTATTTATACTCTGATTTACTTCCCATCACCACATCTTGCTGCCCAGTTGCCCTCCACATCTATCACCTTGAACGCTCTGTTTAACATCCTCACTAATCCCTCCACATCATGACCTGTATCTCCCATATTCAGAACCCTTTATCACTCCCCCACCCCCCTCCCTGTCCCATTCCCAACTTAACCCCCCGCCCTCACCTCTTAACTCCTTTAACATCCTGGCCCTTACCGAAACATGGCTCTCCCCCACTGACACCACCTCACCCGCTGCTCTGGCCTATGGTGGTCTATCCTTCTCCCACTTTCCCAGGGCCGGTGATTGTCATGGTGGCGGCACCGGCCTGCTCCTCTCTCCCTCATGCGCTTTCCGCACTATCCCTCCTGAGCCCTCCCTCATCTTCTCTTCCTTTGAGGTCCACTCTATCTGCCTTTTCCGCCCCCTAGACCTGCGCATTGCTGTTATTTACCGCCCCCCAGGCCCTTGTACACAGTTTTAAGAAAATTTGGTTGTGCCGCAACAAATATTTTTGTACATATGTTTTAGAAATATAGAATAGAGGGTGCTGCAAAATATCATTGATTAGCTAACAAACAAAGACAAAAAGGAAGAGGGAGAAGAGAAAATATATATTTATACTCCAAATAAAGCCTAAAGAGTCACTATGGCATTTAGCTGGACATGTTGATATTTTTTAAGCGCACACCTGCTATATAATGAGCCAGTTGCAAAATTAAACCACTATTTACAAGATTAAAAGTTGGTTAAAACTTCCACATTTTATTTTAACTTCATTAAAGCATATTGAGTTTCCAATGCAAAGAGGCGAAAATATGAATATTTGCAGAGTCTGTAACAATTATCAATATTGCAGCTTACACAACCAGATACAGTACAAGTAGATGACAATTTCCAGTCACATATGTAATTTACATTTTGTATATAAAAAATCCAAGAAAATATACCAAAAACAGCCACCAAAGAACGAGGAGATAATCTATCTAATATTGTTAACAATAGACTGTCCCTATAGAGAAAACTAGCGTCCTCACGGGCGCACTTCACCCCAATGGGCTTATCTTACCCTCCCTGGGCTAGTACACATGCAAAGAGTCCTCTCCGTGGTGGTAGTTTGGTGATGCTGCAATAGAAAAAGAAAAGGGGGGAGCTTCAGGTGCGCATTCCTGGGAGCCCAACAGACATCTGCTGCCTGACGCACGTTTCGCCGAGTGATTAGCGGCTTTGTCAAAGGATCACGGGACACAGTTGTACACAGTTCTTTGTTGCCTGGCTCACCCACTATCTCTCCTCTGACCTCCCTTCTATTATCTTTGGTGATTTCAACATCCCTGTTAATAACCACTCCCACTCCAGCACCTCTAAACTGCTCTCTATTTCCTCATCCTTTGGCCTGACTGAATGGACCACCTCCCCTACCCACATACAGGGCCATTCCCTTGACCTAGTCTTCACACACCGCTGCACTCTGACTGACTTTTCCATCTCTCCTTTTCCTCTCTC
Organism: Limnodynastes dumerilii; assembly: GCA_011038615.1. Taxonomy (NCBI): domain Eukaryota; kingdom Metazoa; phylum Chordata; class Amphibia; order Anura; family Limnodynastidae; genus Limnodynastes; species Limnodynastes dumerilii. The sequence goes on from WWET01005985.1 coordinate 60,433, forward strand.
TGACCACCACCTACTCTCCTTCTGCCTCTCCGCTCCTGCCTCCCCGATCCCCAAACCCAAACGTATTCTCACCAGACAGAACATCAGCACCCTCGACATCACTGCCTTTTTCTCCTCCCTTGACCACCTCCTCTCCCCCGTTACCTCTCTCTCTTGCCACAACCAAGCCACCGCCTTCTACAATACCACCTTCTCATCTGTCTATCCCCCTTCCTCCATCTCCCTTCGCCGCTCTAACCCCCAGCCATGGCACTCTCAGGTCACACGCTTCCTAAAACAATGCTCCCGCACCGCCGAGCGCCTCTGACGCAAATCTCGCTCCCTTGCTGACTTTCTCCACTTTAAATTCATCCTTTCCTCTTAATGCTCTGCCCTTGCCCAAGCCAAGCAAATTTTATTCAAATCTCTCATCATCTCCCAAGCATCTAATCCCCGTCGCCTCTTTGCCACCTTTAACACTTTCCTCTCCCCGCCCTAGCCTTCCATCCCACCCTCTATCTCTGCTTCCAACTTTGCCTCCTACTTCTCTTCCAAAATTATCTCTATCAGAAATGACATCTCCTCCACTCTGCTTCTATCTCTCGCCAACTCTTCACCCCCCCTTCTATGCAATCATCATGAGTTTTCTTCTTTCCATTCTACGACAAGTGATGAAATTCACTCCCTATTAATATCCTCACCATCCTCAACCTGCCCTGTGGACCCTATTCCCTCACACCTTCTCAAACACCTCTCTCCCACTGCCTGCTCCCATCTAGCCCACCTTTTCAAACTTTTCCTCTCATCTGGTATCTTTCCTTCCTCTTTTAAGCATGCTCTTGTCTCTCCCATTCTCAAAAAACCTAATCTGGACCCTACATCCCCTCCAGCTACAGACCTATATCCCTTCTCTCCTTTGCCTCAAAACTCCTTGAGCGCTTAGTCTACCAACGTCTCATAAGCTACCTTACGGACAACTCTCTCCTGGATCCCCTCCAATCTGGCTTCCGGTCCCTCCATTCCACTCAGACTGCCCTTACCAAAGTGACCAATGTTCTGTTATCTGCCAAATCCAAGGGCCATTACTCCATCTTTATCCTTCTTGATCTGTCAGCTGCTTTTGACACCGTTGACCATCCTCTTCATCTTCTAACTCTCCGCTCTTTTGATCTCATTGGCCCTGCTCTCTCCTGGTTTTCCTACTATCTCTGACCGCACATTCTCTGTTTCCACCCCTAGCTCATCTTCCTCCCCATCTCTGCTACCTGTTGGTGTCCCCCAGGGCTTGCATACCAATCCACATGGATGGCCAAACGCTTCCTCAAGCTGAATATGGACAAAATGGAAATTATTGTTTTTCCTCCCCCTAGGATTTCCTCCCCGCCCTCCATCACGATAACCATTGGTGACACCTCTGTCTCTTCATCCCCTCAAGTTCGCTGCCTAGTTGTCATCCTTGACTCCTCACTTTCCTTTATACCACACATCCGTGCCCTCTCTCATTCTTGTCGTTTCCACCTGCGCAACATTGCACGCATCCGTCCCTTCCTCACCAATGAAACTACTAAAACACTTATCCACTCTTTAGTCATATCACGCCTCGACTACTGTAACCTGCTCCTCATAGGTCTCCCGCTCACCCGTCTTGCCCCCCTTCACTCTATACAGCAGCAGCTGCTTCCAGGCTCATCTTCCTCTCACGCCGCTCTACCTCGGCCTCTCCTTTATGTCAAACGCTCCACTGGCTTCCTGTCAGCTCCAGACCTCTCTTTAAACTCCTTACCCTGACCTTTAAGGCCATCTCCTCATTCACTGCTCCCTACCTCTCTTCCCTAATGAACATGCACACCCCTTCCCGCCCTCTCCGTTCTGCTAACCAGCACTGCCTGACCTCTTTACTGATCACCACATCTCACGCCCGTATTCAGGACTTCTCCCATGCTGCACCTCTGCAATGGAATAACCTCCCTTCCTCAGTCAGACTCTCGCCCATATTGCAGGTCTTCAAGCGTTCACTCAAAACGCACCTGTTCAGGCTAGCCTACTCCTCCACTTAACATCCTCACTGCATCCTTCTACTATACCTTCCCCCTCTCCTCTGCTCACACCAGCAGTCCACTTCCTTCCCTCTCCTTATGTCTTCTGTAAGTTCCCACTTAGTGTGTTAGGTCATGTGAGCAGGGCCCTCCATCCTAGTGTTGTTCCTTCTTCCACCGCTCCCCCCTCACTTCGTACCCTCTTGTCCCCCTCTGCTACCCTTTTACCCTGTTCTCACCTAGTGGCTCCCTCTCACTGCGCTCTATCCCCTGCCCCCTTATCTTCCAAACTTGACACCTCGCATTTTGCTTCTGTTCTGTGCTTGCTACACTTACTGTAATTTTGTGATATTTTTATAGTCCTATTGTATTTAATATGTACTATGCTGTCCCTGTATGTCTGTTATGTATTTTGTAGTATTTTGTACTGCGCTGCGGACACCATGTGGCGCCTTATAAATAAACGATAATAATAATTTAGGATTGTTTAGTTTGTCCCATTACTTTTGGTCCCTTAAAAAGTGGGAGGCACATATAGAAACCGTTGTAATTCCTACACCGTTCACCCTCAAATTAAAGCTGAAAGTCTGCAATTAAAGTGCATCTTGTTTGTTTCATTTCAAATCCATTGTGGTAGTGTATTGAGCCAAAAATATGAGAATTGTGTCGATGTCCCAATATTTATACACCTGACTGTCGGGCAACACCTGCCTGTACAGAGCTCTTTCTCTGTGCAGGAAGGTGTTAGCGGGTACAGAAAGGCTTCTCAAGGAGCACAGCTGTATCCCGTCCACCATCCTCAGCGGCTCTCCAATTGGTTATGGCGCAATGATTGATAGGTGGCAGCCAGCCCCCAATTCTAGCAGTTACCTGGGTAGCAAAGTGTAATTGTCTGATTGTAATAGATTCTAGCACTGAGCTGTGTGAGTAGTACTAGTGAGTGTGAGTGTCCCATCCCATGTGAGTGCAGCATGTCCCAGGACTTAGCTTTTGTCCTGTTTAAGCTGGAAGGTACGGTAGAACAGGTAAAAAGGGCAGCCACATCTTTAAGGACTTTCAGGCTGCCGATGTTAGGTGCTTCTGGAACCGGAGGCTGGTGCAGGCTGTGTCGAAGTGTCCTTTCAGGGCTGGTTGGAGATCTGGGTGCTGCTGGTGCAGGGGCAGAGTGCCATAATGTAGGTGCTGAGAGACACCTGGGTCAGGAGGGCACTGAGACCCCAGAGGAGCTTCATCATCACTGCGCTGGGTGAATGTGTATATTGTGCATTCATTTTTACACCGATTGCATCGGGAGTAGTGTACTACGTAATTCAATGAACAACAGCTACTGCGCTTGCGTAGTAGCTATTGTACGTAATCTGCGCATCGTTTCGATACGTAGATTGCGTATGAGCGGTCTTTTCTGGATCTACCCCAATGTATTGAACTATGGTGCAAAACTAAATTGTGAAAGAACATTAAAATTGCCCTCTTAATACGATTGAGGGTGCTATCATGTGGCAAATATGAACATGGAAAGGATGTATAGTAAGGCAACTGTAAAGGGTGTTACCATTCTGGACGGAAAAGGGCCACACTTATGGATGCACACCTCAGGATATTTAAGATATAACCTTTATTTGTCAGATTAAAATGTATAGGGAGGGAAGGGCAAGGGTTGAGGCCAGCGAGAATGTTGACATTATGAATCACTTGAACTCACAATTTAATATCAATAATTTTTAAGTTGGTACCTATGCCCTATAATTAGATTCACCATTTATTAATAAATGAATATAAATGCTGGTAATTTGTCAAAATCATTCAACATAAAACGGAAGGTAAGTATTAATTCCACCAATAATTGAGCATGGTATGGAGAAATTCTCATTAGTCCGTTATTTATATATACTGCCACAAATATCTATTTGCATTATTTCATATTAGAAATAGTGAGAGAACAAATAAGGCTCCAGTAATACCGTTCTCAGTGTATTCTGCAAGGAGATTAGAAGGTAATAGGACCAATTAGAAAATAGTGAGGGGTGATTAGAAAATATAGTAAATTAACAGTGTATTACTATGTCGGTTGTAAGGTGCCTAGATACTGTGGGTGAGTCTCCATCTCCACCACATTACTACCCACATAATTTGCAGCCAGGTAAGTAAGCGTCAATAGCGATCATAATGAGGAGACCCTGCCATCTTAAAAATAAAAACAGCAAAGAAAAAAAGACAAAATAATAAAGTTGCCTCACGGCAACTTTTCACTCCAAGGGAGCTCCTAAATATCCCTAAGAAGTAAGTAGGAACAATCTTACCATTGGCGAGGTAAAGTGGACGGAGAGGGGGAACTGGAGACAGAACCCACGAGGCAGGATTGGCACCTGAGAAGACGCTGTAGCTGTATCAAGGCCAATTTATTTTTTGTCACTCACAGTGAGACTAGAAAATTCAGCACTCTGAAATGCTAAAGTACAGCTGTTCCTTGCAGTTTCACAGTGGTCATTTTGGTCCTTGGCTGCACCTCTCCATTTATATATACACTTGCACACACTTCATATATTGAATTAGAAGTGCAGCCTGTGTTTTTTTTGTTACTGTATTTTTGTTACCGTTGCTAGTATATGGATCCAGTCTACCCTGAGCGCTGTCATACAAATGGTTGCTATGGATAGGAGACTGTTACTACCCTCATGTCTCACAGCGGACCTTCAGTGAACTGTGTGGGCATAAAACATGCAATATAAGTATTCTATAAATATTAGCTTCGAGGCGTGGCTTGGGAGCTTCATGGGGTAAGACGTGTCTCGTCTTCTCCCCAGTCTGATCCGTGGTAATATCCGTTGTGGGGGCCCTGTGGACAACAAAACCTGCCAAACTACTTACCTCCTGGTGCCTTCTCCTGTGTGGATCCAGCAGCTGTGAGTTGGAGTGCAGCGGCGCTGTCTGCTGGGAGCGGTGTGCGGTCCGCAGTCTGGACTGTCGGGAGCTTGCTGACTGCATCCTGTGTCTTGGGGTGTGCCTTTGGGCCTGATCCAGATCAACGATGTAGCGCTGAGCGTGCTAACGCTCAGCATTACATCGCTGACTCCCCCCTGGCACTCCCCCTGTGCGGGCGTATGGCCCCTTCCTTACGCCGGGTGAAGGCTACCCTACGAGGACGTCCCCTCCGCCGTCCCAACGCCGCTACTATGGACATCAGCCCGGCGCATGCGCATTAGAGCTATGGCCGCCATACTAGCGACGGCGGCCGTAGCTCAGGATCAGGCCCTTTGTGTCTGGAGTGATCAGACCTTCGGTAGCGGGTGCCGTTACACGCGCTCCACTGTCTGCCTGCACACTGTGACACTCTGCTTACCTGGGGAGCCGGGACATGCTTGGAGGATTTTGGCGTGCAACGCCACCATCTTGAAGGCTTGTACTGTGCTGGGGAGCTGGTGCCATCTTCCTGACTTCCCTGCCGCAGTGGTCTGGCTGAGGTGCTGTTCTGGCTTTGTCCCTGGTGTGGCTTTGCTGTGCTGGATGGGACCCTACTGTTTCAATTACCTACTCAGCATTCTACTTACCTGCCTGAGTCCCTCGCAGCAGCTGAACATTTTGCTCTCACTCAGGGGCTTGCATACTTGTTCAACTATACTTCATTGATTTGGGGGTTGGGTGCATCACTCTCCTGCTGGGACTTACCTGCCCTACTGTTGATCCAGCTGCAACTTTGACAACATTTATAATCTGCCTGCATACCTGCACTACCCTGTTCTGTGAGGTGAGTTGTTCTTCTGTTCTTCGGTGGGGACCTACCTGTTCTCCTGTGTGTGATCTTCTGGCGGCACCTCTCTCTGCTGTCGGGGCACAGTCTGCTTCACTGTGACTTCCCTGTCTGTGCTGTAGCTGATTATCTCCGTGGTCTCCCCTTGCCTTCCCGAGACCTCTTATGGGAAAGCCGGATAGAGCTGCGGCTGCAGCAGCCAAGCTTGAGCGGTTCAGCCGACAGTCCACGGCGGGCTCTCTGGATAATGTGACGCCTACGGGTACTTCTCCGGCTGAGCAAGATCTTCCGCAGGGGAGAATGGAAACTGAGCAGTCTAGTCTGCAGTAGGTATTGGAGGCCATTTCTTCCTTAGATAAGAGGATGACTGACAAGCTTGAGGGGGTGCAGGCTGGAATCACATTGCTTCATCAGGATCTGCAGAAGGTTCGGGAGCGTGTGGGAGAGGTCGAGCAGCGGGTGTCGGTTTTGGAGGATACTACCATGCCAATGAAGAATAATATCAACCGGCTTAACCTGGAGATGGCTGCGTGTAAGGCTAAACTTACGGATATGGAGGGTCGATTGAGGCGCAACAACCTTCGGTTCGTGGGTCTTCCAGAGCGTGCAGAAGGTTCAAATCCAGAAACCTTCCTGGAGGAGTTGTTGGTGAAGCAGTTTGGGAGAGAGGCCTTCTCAGCTTCTTTTTCGGTTGAACGGGAGCACCGCTTGCCTTCCCAGCCTCCGCCGCCCGGGGCAGCACCGTGGACCTTTATCGCCAAGCTGTTACACTTCCGAGATCGAGATGCGGTTCTTCGTTTGGCACGTCAGCATGGCCCCAACAAGATGAACACCCATGCCATTTCGGTATATCCTGATTACGCCTTGGATGTACAAAAAAGTAGGGCCCAATTAACATTGATCCGCCGAAGCCTTCAGGACCTCCAGCTCTTGAACTCCATACTCTATCCAGCCAGGCTCCGGGTTGTTGCTGATGGAACTACCCACTTCTTCAACAATCCTCAAAAAGCGGAGACCTGGTTGGAGAGGCACCCTCGGCCTAGGAGGATGGATGATCGCTGACAGGTACTTTTGTATTGAGTCTGCTTTGGGGCTTCACTGGAACTGGACGCTATCCTGAGTGTTTTCCCGGCCGGGGCTTGTTCTGCGGGGTCCCCCCTATCATGGTTATTTTGTTTATTGTGGCTGTGGGAAACAATCGGGGCTGCAAATTTAGATAGTTTGCTCACTGTTTTGGGGGTAGAATTTCTATTCCTAGATAGGGGTTGTTTTGGTTAAGGGATCCAAAGTATGCCTGAGTTTGTGGGGTATACAGGGTGGGAGTGGAAGGGGATGTTTATGTTATTTCTGAATGTTCAGTGTTTTATATTGATTGTATTGCACAAGTGTCTCATGTCAATTTTCACCTGCTGTATGGTAACTGCTATGTTCGGAGCTGCTTATATGTTCTCTTGGTGGGTGGGGTGTTGTGGTTTCCCTGTCTATATCCTGCAATATGTGTGGCATCCTTTGCTGTGGCGGGACTAACTTGTATGGCCTGGAATGTGCGAGGCCTGAACAACAAAGTTAAGCGATCTTTGGTGTTGTCCTATGTTAAGCGGGCGAATCCGGATATAGTCTGTCTATTGGAGACGCATCTGACGGGCAGCAAAATTCTTGCATTAAAAAAGGCGTGGGTGGGGTGGGTATTCCACTCCACTTTTTCATCTAATTCGCGGGGAGTTTCGGTATTAGTGCATAAACGCTTGAAATTTAGAACGGAAGAAGTGCAAATAGATCCAGCTGGGAGGTATGTCTTCCTTCATGCCATTGTCAACACACACCCTATTAATTTCCTGGCGGTGTATATACCCCCCCCCTTACTCAAATTTGGTACTTAAGAAAGCTGCTAATTTTATGGCTAAATATCCGGGTTCGTCCACTGTTCTAATGTGAGATTTTAACAATGTGATGGATGCTGGATGGGATCGGTGGAGAGAGCAGGTTGCTCAGACACCTCCTGGTCTGACGCCTTTTGGGAAGTTGGTGGGAGAAATGAGGTTAGTGGATATTTGGAGGTTGAGACATCCTGGAGTCTGGGAGTATTCTTGTCAGTCCACATCCTACCATTCTCTGTCCTGCATTGACCTAGTTTTGGTGACTTCTGACCTCCTGCCTATGGCCTCTGAGGTGGCATATCGTGCCCGGGGCATTTCTGATCATTCCCCCATTTCCTTGTCTCTTACCCTTGACAAATTGCACGGTTTACATTTCTGGAAGCTGAATCCTTTCTGGCTTACGCTGCTTGGGGAGGAGACCGATCTGCCTACTAAATGGGATAATTTCTTTGCTGACAATGCGGGTAGTGACAATATGGATGTTAAATGGGATGCATTTAAAGCCTTCCTTAGGGGATCATTCTTACAGGAAATAGCTCTGATAAAGGGGAAGTGAAGGAGGGTGGAAAGTGACCTGGAGACACAATGTAGGACCCTGGAAATTCAATATTTAGCGTCTGGTACCTTGACGGCTCGACTTGACTGGCTTAGGGCTCAGGCTGAGTGGAAATCGCACTTGTCGGACAAGACTAAGAGACGCCTGCTTTTCTGTAGGCACTCCCAATACCTTAATTCAGATATGTGCAGTAGCTATTTGGCCTTTCTGGCCAAGGACAACTCGGCGGGGCGGAATGTGACGGCCGTTCGGGGTAATACTCATTACGAGGGGGAAAAAATCGCGGAGGTATTTTTACAATTTTATTCCAATTTGTATGGTTCCACGGCACATTATTCTTCTGAACAGTTGTGCGAATATTTAGATGGGGTAGTTCTGCCAAGTCTGGAGCCAGAGGCTAGGGCCCTTCTTGATGCCCCCATATCAGAGACTGAATTGGAACTTGCGCTGTCCTGAATCGCAAGGCGCCGGGTTCGGATGGCATCCCGGTGGAGGTGTATAAACAGTTCTCTAAGTTTTTCATCCCCAAGGTGCTGGAAAATTTCTCATTTGTCCGAGGCCCTTATCATTGTGATCCCCAAGGCTGATAAAGACCCGATGTACCCCGAGTCTTATCGCCCTATTTCACTCCTTGCCACAGACGTTAAATTATTGGCTAAAATCCTTGCCACGCGGCTTAACTCGGTGATCGACCAAATAGTCCATCCGGATCAGACGGGTTTTATGCCGGGTAAAACTAGTTCCATAAACTTGCGTCGCTTATACACACATATTCAGTTGTCGTCGGGGGCTGGGTCGGAGGCAGCGATCGCGTCTTTGGATGCGGCCAAAGCCTTCGACTCAGTTGAGTGGGCATACTTGTAGGAGGTTCTTCGCAGATTTGGGTTGGGGACCTCTTTTATTAAATGGCTGCAGATTCTATATTCTGACCCAAGGGCTAGGGTGTGTGTTGGTGGCTATACAAGTGCGCACTTCCGGTTGGGAAGGGGTACGAGACAGGGGTGCCCCCTGTCTCCTGCCCTATTCGCATTGGCTATCGAGCCCCTGGCCCCTGTATGATCCGAGCTGATGGTGAAATTAAAGGGTTCCCGACGGGTGAGTCTGTGGACAAGGTTGCTTTGTACGCCGACGACCTGCTCCTTTTCTTAGCAGACACTGGGGCTTCGCTCGCAAAGGGAGTCCTCCGGATGGTGCTACTGGAGATCACTTGTTGCGCTGGACTACTAAATTTAAATATCTGGGCATTTGGATATCATCTGCAATGTCCCAATATATTAGTCTCAGTATCACCCCGGTAATTGATTATATCAAATTAAAGTCACAAATATGGCGCAGGCTTCCGTTAACAGTAACAGGTAGAATTAATCTTATCAAGATGATTGTTCAACCTAAATTATTGTACCCCCTTTTGCAGGCTCCTGTATTTATACCCCTTGCTGTGTTTAACTCAATTAATGCTAGTGTCTTGTCTCTGGTGTCGGGGGGGAAGCGTGTGAGGGTCCGTATGTCAGTACTTCAGAGGCCGAAGGATAGTGGTGGGTTGGCACTCCCTAATTTTAAATTGTACTACTGGGCAGCTCAGCTTAGTCAGCTGGTCGGGTGGGTGAAGGGGGGTTCGGAGGCTACCACTATGCACCTCCTTAGAAGCCGGGGTGGAGTGGGGTGGTCTCCGGTACAGAACTTGTTGGTGTCTCGGGGGCCTAGGTCTGGCCCGGCTTTACTGGTTCAGGCGAGGCGGATATGTACGGCTGTCTGCGGTTTACTGGGGGAGGGAGCGCTTGACCCGTAAACTCCTCTATGGAACGATTCCTCCTTAGAGGAACTGGTCACTTTGGAGGGTCCTTTGGTATGGGGACGGTATGATATAACGGCACTTGGACAGCTAATAGATGGTAACTCCTGGAAGTCTTTGGTGCAGCTGACTGAGGAATTCTCCCTTACCAGCTCTCAGATGTATAGATATGTCGAACTCAGACATGCACTGCGGGCAATATACGGCGACACTCCCCCGGTGTTAGCACCTTCTTCTGTCAAAGTCTTGCTCCAGAGGGCTCCTTCTAGAGGCACTATTTCTATGCTATATACCAGTCTGATTGATGGGGTTTCCCCGGGTGCTCTGGACGTCTTGCGACAGCGGTGGGAGGTGGACATAGGCAGTGTGGATGATGAGGACTGGGCGGAAATGCAAGGATCTTTGAGAGCGGCTATGTCCTCAGTGCGTTTGCAGCAGGTTAATTTTTATATGTTCCACAGGGTATACATTACTCCCGTTATGTTGATGCGGATGGGGCAGCGGTCGGAGGACGGGTATCACATGTGTGGAGTGCGCCCGGGGGATTACTGGCATCTGTTGTGGAGCTGCCTGCTGGTCCTCGGATTCTGGAGGGAGGTATGGGCGGCTGCGCTTAGTACTTTGTCCATTTCTCTACCTATCGAACCCAAAGTCTGCCTCTTTGGCTTAACACTAGCTGAAACATTTGACACAGCAACATATAGATATCTGTTTTCCCTGATGTCATTGGCTAAAGTTATAGTTGCAAGGATGTGGATGGCGGCGTCTCCCCCTTCTCAAGGCCAGTGGATATCCTTGGTGAATGATACAATCAGTCATGAAAAATTTGTTTATACTACCAGGAGGGCATTACATAAGTTTTATAAAGTATGGACTCCTTGGATGGATTCGCTATACTATTTTGATTCCCTGGGTGGGGTGGATGCCCCTCCCATTTCCCCCTGATAAAGAGTAGGGTGCTTTCCGATATTTCTAAGGTGCTGCCCGACCCTCTTTCTGGGTCTGTGTCCCCCCCCCCATCCAATGGGTATCCTGAGGGCAGGGTTTGCCCCGGGACGATATTGGGGTTTCCTTGCTCTACAGGTTTACAATGGTTTTGGGATCATAGCAGCTCTGTTGTTTGCAATATATGTTTGGTGGCAATATAATCTGTATAGATGGTAATGATTCATAGTGCAATACTCGTCTGGTAATATGTTTGTTCACCTGTTAAATGTTTGAAGTATGGTTGTATGTATGATTTGTATTTTGGAAAAATTGATAAAAGCTCAATAAAAACTACATGATTTAAAAAAAAAAAAAAAAATTAATGATAAAATTGTGGAGTAATGTAACAATACAATCGTAAAAATGGCGCTTTCAGGTTGACATATGTTTATGCAGCTATAACATCCATATGCTACAGAAAAGGGGAAAAGAAGGGGGATAAAAAATAACAAAACCAAAAAAGATGAAAAAGGAAAACGTCTCTGTATATTACCAAGGATTTTATGTGCTATCTATCTATATAAAAGCCATTCTGCTCCTCACCGTTATACACATGTGCAGTAGCGTCCACACCTTGGGACCCTACTGCACATGCCCAACAGTGAGGGGCAGAAAAAAACTTTAAAAAACCACACACACACACACATACATTACCCCCATCGGGACCCGCTTCAGGCCGCCGGCCTCTCTTCTGTCCGCACTGAGGGATCTGCAGCCGCCATATCCACATTTTGCACCTTACCTCTGCATTCTTAAAGTTCATGCCACATTCAAGATGGTGGTAGGGGTCCTTGTGAAATAGGGACAGCTGAAAGTCTACACCACATAATTTTTTTTTTCACCTCCTAGGGGTGGCGCTGGGGAGCCGAAAAGTTCCCCTGCCATTCTTTCCTATGGGGCCATGCTTTCCATTGAGACCCATTGATTCCTATGAGAACCATTGATTCCTATAGGAGCATGGGAGCGTCACCCTCTTCCCACCCCCACCCCTAGGGGTGTCTTACCACCACATTATTTTTTTCCAGATTGTAAGTCATATGTGTACCAAGTTTGGTGTAAATTGCTCCAGGCATTCCGTATGGGGCCATGCATTGAGACCCATTGATTCCTATGAGAACCATTGATTCCTATAGGAGCATGGGAGCGTCACCCTCTTCCCACCCCCACCCCTAGGGGTGTCTTACCACCACATTATTTTTTTCCAGATTGTAAGTCATATGATATGCAAGTTTGGTGTAAATTGCTCCAGGCATTCCAGAGTTATGCTGGAACATAAATACACACATACATCAATTTTTTTTATATATGTAGA
>WWET01005986.1:36181-53042 GCA_011038615.1 Limnodynastes dumerilii
TTCGGCTGGTCCCTCTCTGTACTATTCCCTGCAATAGACGCTGCTGCAGATCCATGCAATATGCTGCTCTGACAGCTTTGAAGGTATACGTCTAAGCTGTCAGAGCAGCTTTGCACATAGATATTCAGCAGCGTCTATCACAGGGATAGGGAGCCATTCAGCTTGTGCCCGATATCATTCAGACATGTTTAAAAATCCAATAATTGTACCAGAGCGTTTCTGGTGCGTTTATTGGACATTTTAAAAATTGATCTTGGCCATTAACTAGAGTGATTTTTGGCCCGATCACCCGATAATTGGGCCGATAATCGCTCCAATGTATGGACAACTTTAGAGCTTATTTAAGCATTTAGGGCCTATTCACACCTAACAGCCTCTGCTTCTTGGGTGCGTATATTTAAGAAATGACCTACTACACATGCTATAAGGTACCTAAAAATGGGGGGGAGGGTTAGGAGTAGGACGGGTGAGTTAGGTCCTTACATATGGTCCTTTGTTACGCCCCAGACACTTTTTATGTGGAGCAGGTGTGTAAAAATGAAAGATAGGGTCCAGGGTTCAGAAGTGTTGCACATGTAAGGAGAGTGAACTACCCATGCAGCCAGGGCCAGATTGAGGGCCAAGTAGGCCTGGGGCTAAAAATGGTCAAGGGCCCACACTATACAGTATGCTTTGGAGGAGGATATCAGTCATCCTTATGCACTGCAGTGTGTGGGGACCTATTTTTAGATGGAGGACGAGGGCTGAGAGCATCCTTACATATGGATCTGGTCTTTCGCTATCCCCAGCGATAATCGCCTTCTAAAACCCTCTACATTTTTGTTGATTTGAAAATATCTTGAAAAAGTGTTTCCTTATATAAGGACAATATATTTTTTATAGAACTGACTATATTTATATATAACTGACTATGGGCCGGATTCTGAGCTCTGGCCGCAATGCAATTGCGTTCTGAGAAAAGTCCTACTGCGCGGTTTTAAAGACCGCATGTACGCAATCTACATTGCAAGAAGTAACGTAGATTACGTTCCAAAATTACTGCTCATGCGCAGTAGGACTTTTCTCAGAACTGCGGCCTCAATTACACTGCGGCCGGAGCTCTAAGTCCGGCCCTATATTTTTTCAATAGTCATGTATTACAACAACCGATAGCTGTGATCTAAGCTCATGTGTTTTGTAACGACATAAGTAACTGCTAAACAAATTGGATGCCCTCCAATTGAGAAGACGTCAATTCATATTAATCTATTCATCACGGGAGGCGCGGAGAAACCGTTCACTCCTTCTGAAACAAGTGGCACATTGTTATTTGTGAGCAGACATAAGACTAGTACAACAGCGCATTTTGTATTGTAGTCAGGAACCTTGCAGGGCCGCCATCATGGGGGGGGGGACAGCCGGGGCTACTTTCCCTGGCCTGCAGGTGATGGGGGCCCGCCATCCTTACAGGGCCAATGCGCACCTGCACATCTGGCAGATAGTAGCGCAGGTCCGTGGGGCCCCGCCCACGTGAAGTCACCGATGACGGCACATAGGAGGCGGGGCCCCACTGGTGTGTCCCGGGCCCCAGAAATTCTGAATGTGGCCCTGGGACCTGGTATCTAGACTACCAACAGGTGGAGATCTTCTAAGTGCATCTGAGTGACACGATCAGAACTCAAATCAGACTTTCATTAATACCAACAGCTTCAACCCTCTGCTGTCTCTCTAATGCCCTTACTCCATCCCTCCGGTCCCCCACCTCTGTCCCTTATTCCCTCTTACTCCAGCATTCCAGTCCTGCTCTTCCATCTCTCCATGCCGGATACCAGGTTTTCCTTGCTGTTCCTTGCTGTCCTTTCTTCTGGCTTCTCCAGTGCATTGCGGCTCCCTGACTTTCCAGGCAATCGTAACACCTCTGCCGAGGCGGCGGACTTCCAATGGTCAGATCCCAGATTCCGTTGCGAAGGAACACTCCAATCAAAAGTACAGCCCTTCTGTTGCTAGGACCTTCATTTTTATGGACCGTGGGGCCCCAGGGAAACTGATCGATTTAAATACCTCCCACCACTCAGATCCACAGCTACGTATGTAGGCTCACTCACGCACGCAAAGATGTAGCGTTAGGTTTACTAACGTAACATCCAACATACGGAAATAAGTTCCGTTTGATGGATTTTACGTGCAAAAGGGCTGTGCTTCCCCCTGCCCCCCGCCTGACAAGATGAGCAGGGAGGACGCATGGAAACTGTACAGTGTGGGATGGGAATCCCACTTATGCGTCAATCAATTCACTCTCTCTCGTGCGGAATTAAACCCCCCCTCCCGCACTTACGGAACGCATGAGGGGGTGTGGATCTGGTCCTGTATGCATAGCGTCTCATCCCTTCCTGCCATCCACACAACACCGCGCTGGGAGCCTGAAGCGCCTCTAAATGCAGACAACGCCCACATGATAATTCTGGATCCAGTCCTGGCTCTTAGCCTGTGAGCTGGCCCTGGAAGCGCAGCGGCCCTGAAGCACGGCCCACATTTTGGGAGCCTCTGCTCTAGTACACTGAAATGTCAGCTAAGGTCATTGGTTGCTCATTGGTCCTCTAAAACGTTACATCTGCATATGCGTGGCGCAGATGTTACGCTACGGATTTCCTAGCGTGTGGGGAGAGCCGGCACTTCATTTCCGCATGTCTAATCCCTGCAAGAGAGGCGGGAAAGGCATGTTAATGACATTCCCTGGGAGGCTGCAGCAAGTTACTCGCGGTTCTGCGTTCAGACAGATGCAGATCCACACCTCCATGTGCACGGTTCATCATAGGCTAGTGGTTCCCAAACTTTGTGCCGCGGCTCCCTGGGGTGCCGCGACGCTCTCACTGGGGTGCCATGGAATGTTTCTATTCTCTGTTCTATCCTATTTTTGTCTTAGGGGTTCCTTGAAAAAAATATGGAGACCCTAAGGGTGCCTCGAATTGAGAAAGTTTGGGAACTACTGTCATAGGTGTCGAAACGCGGGGGTAATGAGGGGGCAACCCCTGAAATATGATGGGGGGCGCGCTCCAGTGGTGTCACAGTGGGAGAGGATTACACAGGATTGCCTGGCTGGCTCAGTGCGTTATTAACATGTCTCTCTGCTAAATATACGCACGTGAAAAATCTGCAATACCGACTCAGAGAAAAGAAAGAACTCCGTATAATTAGGTACATGCGGACTTTATAAGCTGTGAATCGGTCGTGCGTTTAGGTGCTTAAAATTACTTATGATTCAAAGATACGTAACTAAATGCACTGATTAAGCTCTGGAAAGGTACGTTTCTTTATAAAGAAAACAGCTCGTACTCTCTTTAACATTGGTAAACAAAAGTAACTATTGAAAATCCAACTTGAAATAAGAATAATCATGACATACTTTACAGTACACATAAACAGATACCGCATGAAGTTAGAAATAAAATGATCCACTATATATAGAGACTTTCATAAAATATTGTAAAAATAAGCATTTAGAAATTATAACACAAACAACCAATACAGTTAAATATAAGTAATTGTATTAGTGTTTATTCACAAAATTAAAAGTAAATAAAAAAAAACCTTCACAAACTCAAAACAAATAACAGCACCTTTACAAAGTTAAAGTCATGCACAAAATGTAAAATCAACCTAGGATTTACTCTGGACCGGATTTAAAGCACTGGACACATTGCATATACGTCCGGTGTTTTTGACTACTGCGCATGCGTAGTAAATTTTTTACGATACGTAGATTGCATATATGCGGTCTTTCAGATCGCATATACGCAGTCTATGTATCGAAAAGATACATAGATTACGTAAAAAATTGACTACGATGCTCTACGCATGCACAGTAGTCAAAACCGGTAAACACCGGACGTATATGCATGTATGTGTCCAGTGCTGTAAATCCGGCCCATACTGCACATTAGTGTGCTGTTCATGTTCAAGTCTTGCTCTTCTATCCACGCATGCGGGACTCGTTATGTTCCGATATGTGCAACAGTCAAAACTCAGACGTCAGTGTATGTGAATCAGTCGGCCATGGATTCCATGCGTTTATTTGGGTTCTGGGCATGCGCAGTTTAACTGACCGTAAAAATATGAATGTAGATTCTACACTTACTGAAGCATTCCCACGCATTCTTCCTCCGCAGCTTCCTCCCATCTGAGTGACGCTGGCGTGACCCCAAGCTCACGTCAGCATCATTCAGTGAGCAGAGAACGCGCTGCGGAGGAGAGAGGAGGAGAAGGAGCGATGCAGCAATCAAGGTAAGTTTACAAATTCTTGCCTCCAACCCAACAAAAAATGTTCCACCCCTGCTGTTCATACATAGTGTACATGGCCCTGATCCAGAACTACGCCCGCCGTACTAGCTACGGTGGGCATAAGCGTAAGATCGGCCAAAAAGCCGATCTGTGCATGCGCCGGGCAGATGTTGCCCGGCGTAGCTACGGAAACACCCGAACGCAGATCGGGCGTCCGTAGATTCAGCATAGTAATGCTGGAGGGGGCGTCCCCCAAGCGTTACTACGCTGAGGTTAGTGCAGGGGGGCGGGGGGAGGGAGGGTAATTAGGCTGGGAGGGCGGCGTTAACGTACTAACGCCGCCGTCCCAGCGTATTTACACTCCCTTAGGCCGGCTGAGGTTAGGGTAGCCTTCAGCCGGCATAAGGGTGTGTAAATACACTCCAACAAGGGGGAGTGTCGGGGCAGAGCAGCGATGTTACGCTGAGCGTTAAATCGCTCGGTGTAACGTCGTAGCTCTGGATCAGCCCTCATGTCACTGTACTGGAGCTTTGATACATTTTGGGAGTCTCTGCTCTAGTACACTGAAATGTCAGCTAAGGTCATTGGTTGCTCATTGGTCCTCTAAAACGTTACATCTGCATATGCTTGGCGCACGTGTCACTGTACTGCTACTGTACTGTACTAGCTTTGTATTCAGATTATTTTATGTGACCTATTTCCACCTGAATGCCTCTCTCTTTTTTCATTCCTTTACCATCGTATTGGTCTACAAGCTGGTGAAGAAGCGTTTGTGTCTCTGATCAGGCATTAATGACAGATATCTCCTTTAGCGGCAGATGTGAGAAATATTGGAATACTTTCTAGCAGAAGTCATCCACAGACGCAGGAGATTAATGGTGTGAGGTGCTATAGGTGTGCACTTAATATGTATATTTCACAGAAGTGGAATGTGTGAGCTAGAGGTCATTACAAGAACTGGGACCTGGCGGCATAACTCCTTCCATTTCTTTACTCAACACCTACTAATCCGAGTGACTGACATGAACTCACCTGTGAAATACATTATACAGTTGACAAAGTAGGACAAAATAAGGACCGTAACCAGACTTTTGCGTGTTTTACGTACACACGGAGGTCTGAAACTGCGCTTGGAAGACGGGAGTTAACTCCAATGTCCGATGTCACTTCCTGACGTACGTAATATGATGCGTAACATTTGTTACACAACATGTTACTTGCAAGGGGACTTACATGTCTTGCGTATGTCCCCTTGAGTTATACCCCCAAGTCTTTACAATGATCCAGCCAGACTCCGCCCCTAAATGACCATGATTGGTCTAAATAAGGGCTTGGCTTGCATAATTAATGTTAGGATCACCTTTTTTCAGTAAATAGAGCCCTAAATATTGCGCACAACTGAATTTTTATACATTACACAGGAATGTTTTAAACTATTTAACTGTAGATTATTTCAGTACTGTATTATTTGATTGTATAGTTTGTTGGTATTCTATGTTTCTATATATGGGGAGTGTTTTTAGATGTATTTCTAATAAATCTTTTTTACAGTCTGGTTTTTAATCTGACTCTTTCAGCAAATGTAAAAGTAGCACTTGTGTCTCACAGCGCTGAGGTCATGAGTTTGTTTCCCGGTCTAGGCCTTATCTGTGTGGAGCATATTCTCCCTGTGTCTGCATGGGTTTCCTTGGGGTGCTCAGGTTTCCTCCCACAAATCAAAAACATGCTGGTAGGTTAATTGGCTGCTTACTCTCCGTGGGCCTGATCCAGACCTACGCTGATCGTAAGCGTAAAAACGGCAGTAAAAACGCACTGCGCATGTGCATAGTGACAACTTCCGGTCGTACCAAATACCTTTTCGTAGTGGCGATTCTGGCGTCCATATTGCTTGCATTTTTTCTGACGACGGGGCGTGTTTATAGTACGAAGTTAGTACGGACGCTGGAGTTTCGGTTCGGCTGGTTCTAGGACATCCTTGGCTCCGACTTCATAATCCAACCATTGACTGGTCATTGGGAGAGATTGTTCGGTGGAGTGAGTACTGCGAAAGGACGTGCGTTTCCTATCCGGTCCGGGTAGGTCATATCGCAGTGGAGAAGATTCCCTTGCAATATATGGAGTTTGCAGATGTTTTCTCCAAGCAAGCGGCCGAGATTCTACCTCCTCACAGGCACTACGATTGCGCCATTGAACTCATACCAGGAGCCAAGCTACCCAAAGGTAGATTATTTTCTCTATCCCGACCTGAATCAGCTGCCATGGACAGCTACATTAAAGAAGACCTGGAGAAAGGATTCATTCGTCCCTCCAAGTCCCCGGTGGGCGCTGGTTTTTTCTTTGTCGGGAAAAAAGACGGGTCTCTCAGACCATGTATTGACTACAGAGCCCTTAACCGCATCACTATTAAAAACACATATCCGCTTCCTTTAATTACGGATTTGTTCAACCAAGTCAAGGGAGCGGTCGTCTACTCCAAGATTGATCTCCGTGGAGCTTATAATCTGGTACGGATCAGGGAGGGAGATGAATGGAAGACTGCATTCAACACTCACTCGGGCCACTACGAGTACCTGGTAATGCCCTTCGGGCTATGCAATGCGCCAGCCGTCTTCCAAGACTTTATTAATAATGTATTCAGAGACTTCCTTAGGAAATTCGTAGTGGTCTATCTGGATGACATACTTATCTTTTCTTCCTCCCTTGAAGAACACCATAAAAATTTTAAAATGGTATTGGCACGTCTCCGAGAATTCAAGTTGTTCGCCAAATTGGAAAAATGTGTATTCGAAGTTGATGAAGTCATCTTCTTAGGTTATGTCATTTCTCCATTATTAATATCGGGTTAATGGGACAAGGGGAAGGACAGAAGGTTCCTCTAGGGGGATGGACACACTGATTTGTATTCATACAATATACAGAGTTATATCAATCCAATGATAAAATATCAAATCACCAGAAAATTGATTGACCACACTAGTGGACAGTAGACAGGACTAATTAGATTAGAGAGATAGGGACATCCCAAATGTACAAAATAGCACTAATCCTGTGAAGGACTAAGAAAAATAATAAAATATAAATTTTAATAATATAATTAAAATAAAGGACCTACAAGGAGCGAAAAAATATTAATGATTTAAAATCCACACTCAAATCACATATGGCTGAATCTGCATATCCAATGTAATAATACAGGCACCTAAATCCCTCCCACTACCTAATCACCCCCCAAGGCAGGATTACGCCACCTCTTTCTACTTTAACTACTCCATGCGGTCTTTAAAGACCGCACAGAGGCAATCTACGTACCTGACATACATAGATTGCTTAAATGACCTACCACACATACGTAGTAGGTCATTTACTAAATATACGCACTTAAGAAGCTTCTGCTTCTTAGGTGTGAATACAGTCCCAAATTAGTATATTATGTACCTAGAATCGCAAGTCCGGGAGAGTCAGCAGATATGCACTGTACCATACTGCCTGTCATACAGTAGTGCCCTGTTAGTACACAGTTTTAATTCTCACACACATTCTGCCAAGCAGCCAGGCTGGGGATTATAGTAAATAAAGTGAGAGTCTAAGTATTTTGTTTCTATAAAGTTTATAAAAGGTGGGGTTGTTGTGAGTGTTTAATTCCAGTGAGCAGCTGTACAATCAAACAAGACGTCAAACATTGCAAGCTCTTCTCATGAACAGGTGTGGAACCTTCCCGTCATTCACATACCCGGCAGAACACAGAGAACTGGTGACATCTACTGGCAGATTGTAGTAGTGCACCTAGTTCTTTTTACATCGTATGTCAGTGATTAAATAATCTCCAAAAAAAGGAGTAGACTTCATTTGTGTTAGTTGTGATCAATACTCCATTTCTATATTTCCATTTGTAATTTCTGGAGGATTGGTAGACCTCCGGAGTGTGTTAGGGAGCAGCTTTGTTTTTATCCATACTCACTTGCGCTATACCAGTACCTAGTTTTCATTGTATTAATATATATGGCCAGGCAGCTCAGATACAAATGATAAATATATGATGTTCTGCAATATAAAGAAGTTGCAGGAATATTGTAAGATGGTGCAAATGGTGTATATCAAACCCTGCACCATTCATTGTGTGTGTGGATCTCCACTTAGAATGGCCCTTTTTGCCCTGTAGAAAAGAAGCAATCGATCCCCCCAAGAATGAAGATGCAGCAAAGAATGGTGAGTATAACTCCAACCCTTGTCCTAATCCTTACCCAAAACATCCCCTTCCATTACCCAAACCCTAACCCTGTCCTACCCGCAACTAACCCTGAGACTCCCCTTCCCACAGCCTGACCTTAATACTAACTTCCTGGCAGCCTAACCCTAAGACTCCCTTCACCTCCCTGCAGGGGCGGAACTACCATTGGTGCAGCAGGTGCAACAGCACAGGGGCCCATGCTGATACAAGGGTCCACAGCCATCATCACCGCACCACTGAAGCTCCCCAGTGGTTTACCTGGATATGATCAGGGCCAAAGCATATTTCTTTGCACCTGGGCCCACAACTCGCTAGTTCCGCCTCTGCCTCCCTGCATCCTAACCCTAAGACTCCCTTCCCCTCCCTGCATCCTAACCCTAAGACTCACCTCCCCGCAGCCTGACCCTTAGACTCCATTACCTGCAACTGAACCCAAAAACTCCCCTCCCTTCAGCCCAAGCCTAACCCTAAAACTTCCCTACCCTTAGACTAACCCCTGTAATACTCACCTCGGTGTGGCAGATCTGCGACGATGTGATGGGGATGTGGTGATGGTTTCAGAATTAATCAATGGGTAAGTATGCCGAAAAATAAATTCAGCATACTTACCCATTCATTAAAGAAAGTTTCTAATTAGTAATTGTTTTCGAAATAGGGGCAGCCGAAAATAAACTTTCACTGCCTGTATTTGAATACAGAACATTAGTTCTGCAGAATACATCTCGCTCAATACTGTTGTGAGCAGCACTCTGGAAGGAACTGATGGCGCGGTTAATGCAAATTGCATCATTGTGACTCCGCCCCTGCTATGACCAGCATTATCCAGTAGGAGGCGGTGCTTGGGACCCCTGTGTAGCACCTTTTCCTCCACATATTTACATTGATTTTGTGTTCCAAAATCATTTCATTTGCTGTATACCAATATGAGCAGTCTGTTATGTCATTATGGCTCTCATGACATTATTCTATTTCCTGTACTTTATAGTAAAAAGCTTAAAGAATCCAAAATATGTAGACACTGCTCAGTCAGTATCTCCTGGCTATTGTCAAGTTTGTATACGTCTGTCAGCAACTCTCCACTGAACATCTCTATGACTGAGAGATGTGTCATAAACCTGTATATATTACACTAAGATTTGTTTTATATCTGTCGTTACTCACAGATTCCATCCCCGTAACATTACTGTGACCAGTAAAGATAATCCTAACAACATATGCAACGTGTACTTTTCATTCCTTAATCAGGATTGCTGACTTTAAATAGCTTCCCTCAGGGATATCCCGGAGGGAAACCATAGATGCATGCAGGGGGCGGGACTTAATGACGCAATTTATGCTTGGAGCAGAGAAGAGCAACTAAAATGGTGTGTCACATAACATACATAGAAAGACTGGAGGAAGTAAATATGTATAGCTTGGAGCAGAGGAGAGCAACTAAAATGGTGCATGGCCTGTGTCACACTTTTTAAACCAAGACAGACTAGAGGAACTAACCATGTATAGCTTGGACAAAAACTGAGAACTATGTTCTCAAAATGGTCCTCTTATTTTGCACTCTGGGTCTCCCAAAGTAGTCATTATGAGGAATAAAGTAATGGAAACATTAAAACATATAAATCTTTATTAGAAAAATAATAAAAATATAGATACGAGGTGAAATAATGAAAAACCTAAATACAACTAACAGTGGCGTGGCCACCGATGAAACTGTTAAAAATACTAAAGAGCCACAGTAAACTCTGCCATGTGCAATAAATGCCTTATCTGTAAGCACTATCTGATTCCAAAACTAGAGTCATGAGGACCAAATGCCCCTTACAATTGGATAACAAAAGACATGTATAAAAATTGTATAAATACTGCCACTAAGGCTAATTGTCAATATGTCTGGTGAAGTCACCGTTAGTGCTCTAGAATGTTGTTGGAAGGATATTCAGGTAATTGATCATCCTGATTGTCTTACATGCAGATAAATGGCCTTCCACACTGAGGCAGATAGTATATTAAATCAGTCCTAAGTATAGTGGACTAGTATATAGGCTGTGAACTACCCCAAACTCTGTATTGGATACTCAATATTAGTTAAATAGACAACCAAAATAATTGGCAACTAAGTTGCCCAAAATTATCTAGGCACACTAGCCCTTAATAAATATATCTGTATTGCCAGAAAAGTTTTACAAGCATAATAGCCCATTTGAGTCCTTTAATATAAACTGTAAGGCAGATATCTCCAGCCTGAACGAGTATCTTAAAAGCTGGTTAGAACTCTAATGGTTAAATTAGGGTATGTCTGTTTTACAACAATGTTGCTAGATACGTTCACACCAAAAACAAATTGAATCTGTACTCTGCCACATTGACACATAAACATGCGTCTTTGCGAATCCAAGGCAGGTATACTGCCGTATATCAATGCGGATGGCCACTACTAAGGAGCAGTGTGCTTACAGGGATCTAGAAATAATTATTAATAAGGCAGGTCTGTAGGCGCTAAAGAGGAGAGAGAGCTCGTGCACAGCCTCCCTCCCGTCCCATGTATAGCTTGGAGCAGAGAAGAGCAACTAAAATGCTACATGGCCCTTGTCACACAACATACACAGAAAAACTAGAGGAAGTAATCATATATAGCTTGGAGCAAAGAAGAGCAACTAATATGGTGTATGGCCTGTGTCACACAACATACCAAGACAGACTAGAGGAACTAACCATGTATAGCGTGGAGCAGAGAAGTGCAAC
This sequence comes from Limnodynastes dumerilii, assembly GCA_011038615.1. Taxonomy (NCBI): domain Eukaryota; kingdom Metazoa; phylum Chordata; class Amphibia; order Anura; family Limnodynastidae; genus Limnodynastes; species Limnodynastes dumerilii. Next base: position 47,406 of record WWET01005986.1, read on the forward strand.
TAAGATGGCGCATGGCCTGTGTCACAAAGCAAACAAAGAAAGACTAGAGGAAGTAACATGTATAGCTCGGAGAAAATAAGAGAGACTAGAGGAAGGAACATGTATAGCTTGGAGCAGAGAAGACCCAGAAGGATCGCAGCTTTCACATATATGAAAGGGTGTATCCAGGTACAGGAGGGGGGCATTCCTCAAAGAAACAGAACGCATTAGAAGATAAGGGTATGTGTGTAATCTGGAGGGAGACAGGTTTAGAAGAAACGTGCAGAAACTTCCTTCACTGAAAGAGTAGTTGATAAGTGGAATAGCCTCCTATTAGAGGTGGTAAAAGCAAAACAGTAAACTTGCTTGGGATTAATATACAGTAAGTATACTCTACATCTTGGAGGATCAAATAGGCTCTTAAAAGGTGATAAAAGCTTTAGAAATAATGGGCATACGGAAAGGTTCATGTGACTTTCACTTGTCATCCAATTCTGTTTCCATGTAAATATGTATTTTTTAAGCCTATATTGAGCAGCAAGACAAATTCTTGCAATGTACACTTCTGCATCAGGGAAAATGACTTTGTAATGAAATTCCCTTCATGTTACGTTGCCTATCCCTTGGGCTCACCAGACTTGTTTGGTCAAGATGACTTTAGATCTCTTGACAGATAATACTGTTGTGCAGACACCCTGCCTTGTCACACTCGCTCACTGAAGTGTCACATGAAGCATTTCTTTAGTAACTAGCCCAGGATGGAATGCAGATGACACTGATGGCTCATAGCGCATATGTTTATTGTCATGAAATGGTTTAAGCCTTAAGGTAAGAAGACTCAGACAACAAGTGAACAAGGCTAAGCTGGGCACTGTCTGAAGCAGAGTTTGGTACTAAACATCTCATCTCTGACAGTAAGGGACTATAAAGCCCGGTGGGAGTCCCTGGCATGATAGACACAAACCACAATTCTTTTTCAGCTGTCTCTATTTCGAATAGCAGCCATTTTAGATTTTTTTTTTCTGAATGGATAAGTATGCCGATCGGCATATTAACACATTCATTTTCGGAACTGCCGCCGCAGTAGAGGTGAGTAACCTTTCCGGGGACTTTTAGCGTTAGGGGGAGGGTTACGGTTAGGCTTTGGGGAAGGGAGGTTTAGGGTTAGGCTCTGGGGAAGGAAGGGTTAGGATCAGGCTGCGGGGAAGGGAGGGGCTAGGGTCATGCCGCGGAGAAGGGAGGGGTTAGTGTCAGGCTGTGGGGAAGGGAGGGGCTAGGGTCATGCTGCGGGGAAGGGAGGGGCTAGTGTCAGGCTGTGTGAAGGACGCTAGGAAGGATTAGGGTAATAGAAGGGGAGGGTTAGGGTAGGGATTAGGGAAAGGGTTACATTTGGAGCACCATGTTCTTCGAGACATAAGCAATCGTTTGCCCAGCCAGTTCGGAACTGGCTGGGAAAGTAAGGCCCTGTCAAAATAGGTCCGTTCGCCATTAAGCCAACAAATTGTGAAATACAAAGAACTGACTGCCCGAACTTTCTCCTAAAAGTCTTAGGGCCAGATTTACTAAACTGCGGGTTTGAAAAAGTGGAGATGATTGATTGCTATGGGCAACATCTTCACTTTTCCAAACCCGCATCTTAGTAAATCTGGTCCATACAGTTTTGTTTAAGTTTACTGAGGGGTTAGCGGCAGATTGGTGTTAAGTTTACGTAATCTCCAACAGAAGCAAATAGATTGAAATGGTGAGTGATACCGGACCGGATACAGGAACGTATTCAGAGTTGCGATCCCACTGCACACCGCGATACTCAGTCACACGGACTCACGATCCTTGACCCCTGTCATAAGACTTTTGCGCCAACCTTGCGTAATATCAGGAGAGCACAAAGGATCCAAATCCATACTGGGAATGCGGTGAGAGGTCCCATCCTACCGATCGGAGGTTTCGATTCAGTCCTTTGGTCTTTTTGGATATGTTTTATGAAGCAGGCCATGCACCATTTTAGTTGCTCTTCTTTTGCAGCCTGCAAAAGGGGTGGAGATTACCAAAGGGTATTGGGGTAGATCCAGAACTCCGCTTGCAATCCCCTTTCCACTTTTCAAATCCTACTTTAACTTTTGCCAGCATAACCGCTATCGTCCGCACACGTACGGATGGGCAACATGGACTTACGCAACTAAGCACGCCCATACTGCACACTTTAAATGAAAACCCCCGCCTACATTGCGTAATTTAGGTGTACTTTTGGCTCAGGTAAAAAAAATTAGCACACCCCCACGTATGAATTTACACAATTAATATGTGAATGGCCTATACGCTCAGAGTTACGTTACGTAGCCTATCATCTGTCGTGCACATGCGCATTACAGACAAAATCGCGATTTTACGTGTCCGCCAGGCGTAAATTCGCACAGAAGCGTCGTTCTGGATCTGGGCCATTGTCTTACCCAAATATGGTAATTTGGGGAGGAGCCTGGGCAGAGCAGGGGCAGGGCTTAGCAATCAGGGAAAGTTGTCAGGCATGCTCATGCATGGAGGCGGAGCTTGAGGACGTGATTTATACAAATCACTGCCTGAAGTCCTGCCCCCCTGCTGAAACAAAATTGCCATTGATAGCGTTACTAAGGATGGGGTGGGAATTGATGTACTCAAGTCCTGCCTATCCTTAGTAACAACCAAGGCTTGAGGCAGTGACTTGCATTAAATCACTGCCTGAAGCCTAGATACGGGAGCAATTCCCACATTTCTGGGGATTCTAAATTGCCAACTATGTGCTAAAGCATTTATGTGCTGTAGATATGATAAATCCACAACTGACCACGGAATTCCAGATCATACCAGACCATATCGCTGTCCTACGGGCAAAATTCTTCTAAGATAGAGCTGTCCTTACGGAGTTTAGGCGGGCGGAGGGAATGCGCCACTCTGTCAGACGGATCGCCAGGCATACGGAACTTAGGTCTGGATTCACAGTTACGTAGGACCTGATTCACACTTAAGAACGCGATAGGTTCCTAAATATACGCAACTAATAGCAATGAAACTCCCTCGGCATGCCCCCGGCTTTTAGGTTCTTATGTGACCTATGAGTGTAATAGGGCTCCCTTAACTGTAGTTTCTCATTTCAATGCGTAGGGCGTCTATTTAGGAACGCAAGTGCATAACCGCGCCTTCGTTGCGTGATTTAAATGCCTCCCTCCACCCATCTCTGCGTATCGTCCTATTTACTTATTCATAGAACGCCCATTTCTGCGTATGTTACTGCGATCCTAGAGACTTTAGGTTCGCAGTGTATAAGTATGAAATTTACGCACTTAAGTCCAACGTTAATAGCGTTCAAAAGTTACTATGCGTGCGCAGTCGATCCGTTCTTAAAAAAAACGCACCTAATATCCAAAGCACGGAATTTACGAGGCCTGGATCCTGCCCCTCCTTCTCACCTCCTATAGACGCAGAGAGCCTGTCAGTGGAGTGCAGCCAGTGAGCATGGCTGTATGAGGATGATGACACACTCACAATGCATTCTGAGACAATAATCTGCCTTTGCATGCTTGAATGGCGCAGCAGACAATACAATGCGGGCGGAACTCTTTTCCCATTGAGTCGCAGGATAAACTGCACAAAGCCTGCAACATGTCTGTGATGTCATTCCTAGGAAACCCTTTTTTCTTCCTTTACATTTATATAATCCATTCATGGATTTTAAACCTCTAAACCCACAGAGCAGAATCAATATCTTGATTACAGGTGGAAATGACAACATGTATTGTAGGATTACTGTAGGAACAGGGGAACCAGGAAAGTATTTACCAGTCTGCCCCACAGGGCCGCTACTAGCAAATATGATTATTTTCTGGTGTGTTTCAGTATTAAAAAATATCTCATGTGGTGGTGGAAGACCCAAGGGGGGTGCCACAGAGCTGTTACTGTGTGGTAGATGTAACATCTATTTTCCTTGACACAAAAAACAGGAAAGTATAAAACCTTCAAACATAAATCATGAGACACATAAAGCACGAATTTGAGTTGTAATTAAAAGGACAGTTTGGCTGTACTACCAAAGGGGTGTGTCCTGTACTACCAAAGGGGTGTGTCCTGTACTACCAAAGGGGTGTGTCATGTACTACCATAGGGGTGTGTCCTGTACTACCAAAGGGGTGTGTTCTGTACTACCAAAGGGGTGTATCCTGTACTACCAAAGGGGTGTGTGCTGTACTACCAAAGGGGTGTGTGCTGTACTATCAAAGGGTGTGCCCTATACTACCAAAGGGGTGTGTCCTGTCCTACCAAAGGGGTGTGTCCTGTACTACCAAAGGGGTGTGTCCTGTACTACCAAAGGGGTGTGTCCTGTCTCACGCTACCAAAACTATTTCTCTATATAAATGTCAGCATCAGTATTTATTGATTGTTATATTGTCAGTGAATAAATACTTTCAGTATTATTGTGGAGACTGTGAATAGGAGATCTGCTTATTTCTTCATCTTTATAAAAAAAAATTTAATTAGGTGACACTGCAGCCGATTAAGAAGAGACCAAAGTGTATTTTTTCATTTCTGACTCCATTAATGAAGTCATGTTGTCTTAGATAACAGCCAGTCTTTGACTTTATCTTGGCCTTCATAAAAATTGCCACCTCCATAGGCCTCAATGCAGGTAAATAGGAGAAAATTTCTATATTATGTCACCATAGGAATACCGCAATGACTTGGAACTGAAACAGCTTAAAGGAGATCACCTGCTCTTCAGGTCGTCTCTCTGATATTCAAGGAGAGTTGGCAACTATGCGATATGCTACTTTTTATATATTATTACGTTTCCGAGGAAGTGATACAAGCCGGAATAAAAATGTCCACCTTTATCGATCAGTTGACAAATTTAATAAACATAAACAAAAAAACAAAATCAATACAAAACTGTGGACGCTGATAATTGGGGCATTAACCCCACTGCCCTGCGCTTATAGCATACTCTCCAACATAACCCCTTCCATTAGCTCTGATCCTGAGCTTCCAACTGTCACTCACCTGGATTTAATGAACTAACTCATATTTAAAAAAAATTCTTCAACAAAGGTGGTTACCATAGTAACTGGCAGGTGGACACTCAGTAGCGGAGCATTGTGGACCTGATTCATACTTAAGAATGAATTTAGGAACGTTCCTAAATATACATGGATCAGATCCATAAGAGTGATTCACAGATTGAAACATAGAAACATAGAAAGTGATGGCAGATAAGAGCAACACGGCCCATCCAGTCTTCCCAGTTGTTTATTTAAAGCTATACTGACCCTAGACCCTATTTACCCTCAATTTAGTGTGAGATATATATCCTTATATTTATCCCAAGCATGTTTAAACTGTTCTACTGAATTAGCCTCAACCCCCTCAGATGGGAGAATATTCCACTTATCAACCACCCTATCAGTGAAGTAATTTTTCTGCACATTTCCTTTGAATCTACCATCCTCCAGTTGATATTCATTCCCTCGTGTTCTATTCCACCTCTTACTTTGAAAAATGCCCCCTCCTCTAGCCGGTCACAAGCCTTGATATATGTGAAAGCTGCTATCATGTCCCCCCTCTCCCTTCTCTGCTCCAAGCTATACATGTTTGGTTCCTCTAGCCTTTCTTGGTATGATTTGTTACAAAGGCCAT
>WWET01005987.1:0-20436 GCA_011038615.1 Limnodynastes dumerilii
GATAATCAGCGGCCCGCTTCAGAAAGAAACTGAAATGGTTGTAATTAGTCACCCAAGGAATGCTATTCTTTAGGCCTTCCTTAGAACGTCTGGTCAATAGTTAATCATGGATTAACAGATCCACTTTGGCTCTGGCGGCCTCCAGCAGGCGTGGGCTATAACCTCTCTGTGCAAAGAGCGTCATAGCTATATCCATCTGGGAAGAGGCCAAAACAGCGTCATTGTTGTTTGTCGATGCGTGCTAACTGAGAGAAAGGTAGTCCTTTCTTTAACGCAGGGGATTAAAAACCTGAATGCCAACAGCATAGTGTTCTTATCTGTGGGTTTCGTGTACACAGATGTTTGCAACTTTTGGTCAACAACGGTAACTTGCACATCTAAAAAGTGTATAGTGTACAGTGTTTACTGAATTTAAAAGTAAATTTGATAGTTGGATGCAAATCATTCATGATGCCCATCATATCATAAATTGTTTCTCAGTGCCCTGCCAAATCATAAAAATGTCATCTATATAGTGCAAAGAGAGACGAATGTGGTCACAGAAATCTGGATGTTCCAAAAACAAAGCTTTTTCAATGTGAAACATAAAGGCATTAGTGTGGATTTGTTTTCTTATGAGGAGTGACAGTTTCTTTTTCTATGTCTGTTTGGCCTTGATCTTTTTGGGTCTACACTGAGCACACTCTGAATTATTTTCATCAAATTTCATTTGTGAATATCTACTTTTGGAACATTATCCTACTTTTGGAAACTATCATGTTTTTGATACTTTTGTGTTGAATGTTCAGGCGATTATGTCTAGCAGAGATATTGAGAGGGGGCTAGCAGCTATTTCACTGAGAAAAGGTGATAATTTGAGCTTTACTGATGCTGATGCACAGCCTTGTAACCACTATGCAATACACACTGCACCATAGTGATCACCATATACCCCTTGTAGTAATTAAAATACCCTAGTGACTGCCTCACTGTTAGGCAGCAGTGCGGGCAACTTCCTCCATCTCTGTTCCCCAGCTCGTTCCATCTGTTGCTAGGAGATGTAGGACGCGAGAGTTTCCCGGCTCCAGCGTTGGCGCTAAGTATTCTGGGGGTGGAAGTTTCCTTAAAGGGACTCGGCTACAGCATACTTTTGATTGACCGAGATCCTCTTTTTCCTCTGACGCAGGCGGCATCTTGGCATGGGTTATAGCGTCTTCCGTCACAGATCCTAGCTATATTGCTCTCTCTCCTGGGAAACTTTTGATATCCTGTTTCTGCCTTGGTCCTTGTCGTCTGTGAGAGTGTTTCTACAGCTCCATGTGATAAAAAGCACATTTTAAATATTCTAAAGATAGTGAGCAAGGAAAGGGAGGTTGATATCATTATCCACCTTGGGACAAATGACTTGGCCAATGCTGGAGTTGTGACTGTTAGAGATGAATTTAGAAAGTTGGGAACTGCCCTTAAGCAGGTGGCAAATACTGTTACTTTTTCTGAAGTGCTGCCAGCACACAGATTTGAAGACGGTAGAATGATGCACATTTATGATTTCAATCTGAGGCTTAGGAAGTGGTGTCATGAGGAAGGATTTGCTATAATATAACATAGCTATGCAAAACAGAAACTTGTATAAAATGGATGGCTTGCACCCATCTTCTGTGGGAACAGATATTCTAAGTGAGCAGTTTGAATGCTTTATTAGAAACCATTTAAACTAGGAGAGGGAGGCAGTGATACAAATAATAAAAATAGCTGCTCCCCTAACCAAAAACTGTTGTGTGGCCAGCAACTAATGGAAAAGAAAATATAAAAAGCAATATAAACATACCTAGCAATAATGATAAACTAATAATAAACCGAGGAATAGGAGATTCATAATGCAACCTCTCAGAGCAATGTGTTCAAATGCTAGGAGCTTAGAAAATAAAATCCCTGAATTAATTGCAATAATGGCAAGGAATAATCTAGATATTGTGGGAATCACAGAACCATGGTGCAATGAAAATCATGACTGGGACCTAGCTATACCAGGATATAATTTATTTAGGAAGGATAGAGTAGGGAAAATTGGAGGAGGCGTATTAATGTATGTTTAGGAAGGGTTAAATTTAACTTTAATTGGCAGTATTGGAGAAAAAACGGAGGCACTTTGGGTAACCATAGAAACCCAAGGGGTTATTCTTTGTACTGGAGTGATATATAGGCCACCATGGCAAGAGGAGGAAATGGACAATGTTCTATTGTAAGACATTGCTAAAATAGAATTAAAAAGGGAGGTAATAATCATGAAAGAATTTAATCTACCTGATGTAAACTGGGCTGAGTCTACAGCAAGCTCCACTAGAAGTGGGGACATTTTAAATTCATTACAGCAACTGGTGAGAGAGCTCACTCACAAAGAGGTCATCTTAGATTTGGTACTTACAAATGGTGACAGAATCTCAGAAGTAAGTGTGGGTGAGAACCTAGGATCCAGTGACCATCAAGCAGTATGGTTTAGTATAATGACTGAGAGAGACACGTACCACACAAAGACGAGGGTGCTAGACTTTAGGAAGGCAGATTTTGTGGAAATGTGTAATTGATTCTTTGGCAGAGTGGAGGCACATAACAGGAGTATAGGAGCAGTGGGGAAATTTAAAAAAGTCATTATTAACAGCAACAGACCTTTGTATAGGAAAGGTTAGGAAAAACCCCAGAAAAAGAAAGCCAATGTGGTTTACAAAAGAGGTAGCAACTATAGCGAAAGCAAAATAAAAGATGACCTTTCAGAATTATAAGCAAACTCAAAGTAATGATGACAGGGAGAGGTATTTTACAAAACAGAAGGAGGCTAAAAAGGTTATCAGAGCAGCAAAGGCACAAACTGAAGAAAAACTGGCCCACTTGGTATGAAAAGGGGACAAAGTAATATAAGTATATATAAGTATATAAATGAAAGGCGAAAAACTAAAGAGGGTATCCTAAGGTTCCAAATGGAGAGTGGGATTCTTATTGAGGATAAAAGGGCTATGGCAGATCATCTTAACAAGTATTTCTGTTCAATGTTCACAAAAGAAAGAATGTCCACTTTTAAATGGGAAGACTATTAATACAATGGGGGCAATTACTACTACTTTCAATGAGGAGCAGGTATTAAAAGAACTTTCAAAGTTGAAAGTGGACAAATCAATGAGACCAGATGCAATACATCTGGTATCCGAGGATACTAAAAGAGCTTAGAGGGGTGCTGGCAAAACCATTACCTGAATTATTCAATCAGTCACTAATAATTGGGATGATTCCAGAGGACTGGAAAATAGCAAATGTCGTCCCTCTGAATAAAAGTGGAAGTAGGGAAGAAGCGTCAAACTACCGACCAGTGCGTCTCACATCAGTAGTAGGGAAATTGATGGAAACACAGTTAAGGAACAAATTGTACAGTATCTTAAATCCAGTAACTTACAGGATCCCAAGCAGCATGGATTCACTAGGGGAAAATTATGTAAAACAAATCTTATTGAATTTTTTGACTGGGTCAGTAAAGTATTAGATAAAGGGGGAGCTATAGACATAGATTATCTAGATATTAGTAAGGTTTTTGACACTCTGCCACATTGTAGACTTTTAAATAAGCTGGAAACTTTGGTACTGGATTAAAGATAGTTGCATGGACACGATCTTGGTTACAGGATAGACAACAGAGGGTTGTAGTAAATGGAATCCCTTCTGGGGATGGTACGGTAACAAGTGGAGTACCCCAGGGTTCTGTATTTGGACCAGTGCTATTTAATATTTTTATAGGTGATATTGCTTGTGGTATTGAGGGAAAATATGAATTTTTGCAGATGACACAAAGATATGTAACAGGGTAGACAAGCCAGGAGGGGTACAGAAAATGAGGGATAATCTAGATAGAATGGAGGAATGGTCAAGAGTGTGGCAACTGCAGTTTAATGCCAAAGAATGCATAATCATGCGCTTGGGGCACAAAAACCCAAAGGCTCAATATATCCTTCATGGCACTACAATAGAATCTACTAAGGAGGAAAAGGATCTAGGAGTCATTATTTCCTGTGACTTAAAGGTAGCCAAGTAATGTAACAAAGCAATGCGCAAGTGAAGTCAGATGCTTGGTTGCATAAAGAGAGGAATTAGTAGCAGAAAGATACAAGTAGTGATGCCCCTTTATAGATCGTTGGTACGACCTCACCTAAAATATTTTGTTCAGTGCTGGAGGCCATATCTCCAGAAAGACATAAATACATTAGAGACTGTGCAAAGAAAAGCAACTAAAATGATCCATGTGTCACAAATCATACCAAGAAAGGCTATAGGAACTAAACATGTATAGCTTGGAGCAGAGAAGGGAGAGGGAGGACATGATAGCAGCTTTCATATATATCAAGGGTGACCGGCTAGAGGAGGGTGGCATTTTCCAAAGGAAGAGGTGTAATAGAACACGATGGCATGAATATAAACTGGAGGTTTATATTATAACTGGAGATTCAGAGGAAATGTTCAGAAAAATTACTTCACTGAAATAGTGATAGATAAGTGGAATAACTTCCCATCTGAGGTGGTTCAGGCTAACACAGTAGAACAGTTTAAACATGCTTGGGTTAAATATAAGAATATCCTAAATCTTAAAATTGAGGGTAAATAAGGTCTAGGGTTAGTATAGTTTTAAATAAACAACTGGACAGACTGGATGGGCCAGGTGGCCCTTATCTGCCGTCACTTTCTATGTTTCTATATTTCTATGTTAACCATAATTTGGATCCGAACTAAAACAAAAAGATATGTTCTGTTGCTAAACCTAATATATCAGTAATGCATATTCTCTATGTTACTACTATGATGTCTAGCATCATGTCTTTTGTTATGTTTATTGCCTGGATTATAAATAAAAAAATAAAAAGAAAGATTTCACCTGAGTCATACTGAACAGAAAACATATATAGATATTGATACAAGAAAATACAAGATATTAGTCAGAACAATTACAATAATTACAAATTAATATTTTCCTGGTATATAATTATAGTATTATGTGGATTGCTTCATTTGGCATAAGAACAGACACTTTTTTATGTTTGCATAATTTAGGTATTATAAAGACAAATGTAGAGTTTCAGTTTACACAGTTGAACCACCAAGAGGTACACATCAGGAACTCGAACTCTAAATAAATTGAGGTACTATAGTTATATTATATTATATTACATTATATTATATTGTATTATATTATATTATTTTACATTCCTTTTTGTTATATAGCACATTTTCTTAGATAAGTTGCTACAGCTTTTATGTTTATCTATTTTGCACTCAATTAGTTTGCACCTAGCGTTGCTAATTTTTCATTTTATACAAAGGATCAACTAATTAATTTGTTCAGCTTCAATGAATGATTCAATTAATGAATATCTGGTACCTGATTTAAAGTTTTCGTGCAGTGGATGTGCAGATCTTCTGTTGAAAATGTAAGAGAACTATCCAGAGTTCAAATAATAGCAGTTCTGAATAGGTCATACTAAAATGAAGCTTGCTTTTGAGACAGACATGCTTGTTTCACAGTGTCATAAAAACCCCTTAATAATGATTATCTCTATTTAATAATAAACTAAATGCGTGGAAATACTATATGATGCTATATAGTCTAAAAAAATAATGTGTAATGTATGCATAAAGTGTGTGTTTGAATACATATTTTTTTCTTAAATGTAACACTTTACTATTTGCAACTATTGCAGCTCTGGATAGAACGTACAGAAAGGGTGCATTTGTTTCTAACATGCAAACGGATGTGTATAGGCAGAGGCTGGGAGGTACTTGACGTAGTTTATACAAGTTTGCATGTAACAAATAATACTTTTTATTAACAATCAAATTAACTAATTCTAAAATAATTACACTCATTAAAATAATGTCTGAGTAGACTGTGAAGCAATGTGCTTCTATTCAGACTTAAAAAAATAATTTCAATTCACTTTAGATTCAATTTATCCTTACACTTTATTAAATATGTGTAGCAATGTGTTTTTACTGAAAATAAGGCCATTTAATGAATAAAAATGTTATCCATTTTATACCAACAGCTGCTCTAAGCTGGTGTAAAATTTTAGGTGTAAGCGCAGGGAATTCGGCACATTCACAACAATACCGCAAAACTGCCGCTTTCTCATTTAAATATAACTAACTCCCTGCTCCACTAGCTCAGAGCACATGGATGCGGATCTAGGCGGATGGGCAGCAGTGCACCCATCTTACTGTGCTTGCTGCCGTTCTGAGTGTACAATATGGAGAGCTCATTGCCTCTAAGCTTCCACCTAAAAAAAAATATACGTGGAAGCGCAGCTCTCAAACATCTTCATGGTTATTAAAATAAATAAAAAATAAAGCAAATCTCTTTACTTGATATGACAATAATAATTATAATAATAATAATAATAATATTAATTAATATTTAATATTTTCTTTTTACAGATACATTAGATTTTTTAAATGTTTTCGAAGACAATTTTTCCAAAAAATGGCCCAACAATTTATAAAAGCACACTAAAGTCGTGTGCAGAAGGTAAAAAAGAATTGCATGAGAAGGTGGCAGTTGTGACAGGATCTACATATGGGTAAGTCTGGAAAGTGTGCAAGAATGAAAATGAAAACATTGAAAAGTTGTCATGATTTATACAATGAGAACCTGATCCAGAGGCACAAATCCGCTGTGTATCCTATCCGGAGCTGCGACTTTTGCAGCTCTGGATAGAATATACTAAAAAGGTGTGAGAAATGCGTATGCATGTTGTATTCGCAGCAGCCTGTACAAGTTTGCATGTTACAAATTCTTTTTTTTTTTCTTGTTTGTTTGTTTAAATGAAAGCACTTAAAAAATAAGAACACACATTGAAATAAATAACTGATGGTTTTGCTTAATGATCCTAATTAAAATCACGTATAGGGTTGATTTTATACAAAAAAACAGGGCCATTTATTGAATAAAATCCTTCTCTGTTCTACACTTCCACCAGCTCTGAGCTGGTGTAAAACTTAGGTGGAAGAGCTTGGAGTCTCGCAGCAGCACTACACCACCCCCTTTTTCAGATGTGAACAATGGTGGAAGGGCAGAAGTGTGCCCATCTTTCTATGCTTTCTCCCATTCTGCACATGTGCAGAGTAGTTCCCCTCTGCGCAGCCATCTAAAAAAAATAGGTGGAAGCGCAGGTCTAGATCAGGTCCTGAAAGGTTTCTTTCTCTTCACCAGTATTGGCCTTGCTATAGCACGGCGCTTGGCGCAGGATGGGGCACATGTGATGTTGTGCAGCCGCAAACAAGACAACGTGGAAAGAGCTGTGCAACAGTTGAAGGATGAGGGACTGAGCATTGCTGGCATCCAGTGTCATGTGGGCAAAAAAGAAGACAGGTTAAAACTAGTGACAGCAGTAAGAGAAATTTGAGAATATATGTATTTTTAACAATTTAATGCTTCCATGGAACAATATTTACCTGATTCTAAAATCAAAGTTTAGTATAGTTTTCTCATATTAGTTTTCTGAATTTATGAAGTCTGTCTATGCAAAAGAAGCCAGCTGTGTTTTAAGCCAACTAGTATAGCGATATATCTGTATATTTGGAAAGTAAAAATAAATACCAAGTCTTTAATAGTCATTTGAAATTTTTATTATCTACCCATTTGTAGAGCATAACATTTTCATATTTTAAACTATATATGAGGTTGACAAATGACAATGTTTAAAATTCTGTTTTATATAAGATAAGTGCTCCTATATTACAAGTGCTGGATTTATGTCAAAACTGTATTTCTTGATTTCTGTTTCATCATAAAAGATAAGCAAAATAAAAGCATTTGATAATTAATTTTCCTTCTAGCTCTATTGTTTTATTTTCTTGACTGTCAACTCATTTCAAAGTACAAAAACTACCAAGTAATTTATTAATGTTTTAACGTATTAACATCAAGTATCATGTCTTAATGCAAGGTTCTTGAACAATATGGTAAAATTGATATTCTCATCTGTAATGCCGCTGTCAATCCATTTGTTGGACCAATTTTTGAAACCAATGAGACAATGTGGGAAAAGGTAAGAATCTTAAACAAAACAAACAAAACCAGTATGTAAAATATATTGTATTTATATTTTGGAAATTACATTTACATTGATATATTCTAGTATTATAAATAATATTATTAGTATTAATTATTTTTAAAAATATATTTTTTCACCAGGTCTTCCAGGTAAATGTGACTGCCACATTTTTCCTGATAAAACTTGTAACACCTCACATGCAAAAACAAGGGTAAGCAGAAATATACATTTTTATTGTCATTACTATTTTCATAAAACTCTTAATACTGTACTTTTGTCTAATTCTTTTGATGTTTGACTTATTGTTGTAAATTTAACCAAAAATACTATAAATGAGCTATAGTATGTAAATGTTTCTTGTTGTTTGTACTTGTACTACAAAACTTTACATAAAATCCTGTGCACCAGTAGTTGTAACCTGTACTTCCCACTCCATCTGGTGCATAAAGTGATGAGCATAGTCCTTCAGTGATGAGGACTGTCTGTAAACATAAAGGTGTTATGCTGTCACCCCACCCATTGATGGACACCAGCTCTGGGGTTAAAGTCATTGGGCTGGATCAAGACTTTAACAAAACTGGCAGTTTCTGTATTTTTCCCCTACTGTGTATAAACCTAGAAGTTCCTAGAACATTGTAATTGTACAGTATGCAAATTCTCATTACGGGCCGGATCCAGACCTGCACCCAACAGGTCACTTACGCACATAAGTTGACTGGAGGGTGCATGCGATGGTAGGGTTATGATTGTAACCCTAGCGTGGCAAAAATCTTACGTAACTATCGTTCTGTGCGGCCCATTTGCATACAAATGGGCTGTGCTTCCCCTCCGCCAACTAAAGTCGTCGGGAAGCATGCAAAATTTGTGGGAGGGGGCTCCCTCACTTGTGCTGAAAAGCAGTCGTAAGGACCGCTGATCTGCACGAGCACTTTAAGGTAGGCTTATGGCAGGCACGAGTGAGGGGAGTGACAGGGGGGCATTCACTCCCCCTCTCTCACTTGTACAGACAGACCCCTGGACGTTCGGAGAACGTGCAGGGGTCTTGATCCGATCCTATGTTTCTGAAATAAGCATTAGTATCTTTTTGGTTTGAATTCTTATTTAAGAATAATTATTTATCATTTATATGCAAATATATATTTTTTTAACTAACTTCACTAACATGTACTATTTGATAAACATTTTTAGGGGTGGATCAATCATTATATGCTCTTCATTTATTGGATATATACCTCACCCAGTAAGTAATTTATGACAATTAATATTTTATTTATGTATAAATAGCAACAAAAGGTCCACAATGCTCTATGTGGGGGTTTATCTATGCAGCACAACAGAAATCTACACTACAATAGTCTTCATAAAATCTCTACTAACCATGATTTCCTGTCAATGCATGCACAGAATGGCACCCAGAGGATGAGACAGTTCTATACATGCATGGAAGAGATGCCTCCTAGCACAAAGTGGTCACCCTGCACATGTACGGACAGGTAAATGCTCCACACATGTGCACGATTTCCACAAGAACATTGGGACAGCACAGTGGCTCAGTGAGTAACACTTGTGTCTCATAGTGCTGAGGTCATGAGCTTGATTCCTGGACTAGACCATATCTGTATGGCGTTTGTATGTTCTGCCTGTGTCTGCGTGGGTTTCCTCTGGGTGCTCCAGTTTCATCCCACATACTAGTAGGTTAATTGGCTGCTGACTAAAATTGACCATAGTTAGTCAAAAGGACTGATGTGAATGTCTAATCTTCTCTGTAAAGTACTGCAATTTGTGGTGCTAAATTAATTAAGAAAAGCCAGCAGTTGACAGAAAAGAAAAATATCCCTTGTAACAGCCATCAAGCCTTCTTATGGTCAGATAAGTAGAGAGTCCTTTGTGCGGGTTTGCTAAATTAGATGGGTTTTGATATGCAGTTATAGAGTAACAGTATAATAATGGTAGCAACTTATTTTAGCAGCAGCAGACTAATCAGTAGGGAACAGAAAGAAGTTATAACAATTAGATGAGAAGTGGAGATACTGCCCATAGCTGACATTTTCTTGTATGTAATAGGAATGTGAGAGCTAGAATGTGATTGGTTGCTATGGGCAACATCTCCACTTTTCCTTTCCTGCAGGTTAGTAAATCTGGCCCAATATATTTTTTTGCCATAAATTGAAAATGGAAAAGCAAAGCAGGACCTCAGGAACAAATAGTTTGACATCACCCGTAAGTCCCTTGCAATAACATAAATGGCAGTAATTCCATCAATGTTATTAACTTTTTTCTGTTACTACAACCTGTGCACTGCCATAATACATTCTCCCTCCCACCTCACGTACCTGACTTACGCAACCTTCCCTCGCCCACATAAAGAATTCCTGACGATCCAAATTTGAGTTGTAAACCTGCTACTTATCCAATAACACAATACAGATGTTTTCCACATGCAGGGCCGTATATGCAGACTCCCGGACGTATAACATATACGACCGGAGTTCAATGTTTTTGACTAATGCACATGCGCAGTAACGTAAGCTACGTATCTTTTCCATACGTAGATTGTGTATATCCGGCTTTAAGATACGTAGATTATGTTATAAATTTACTGCGCATTCGCAGTAGTCAAAAACGTTAAACTCCGGACGTATATGTTATACTTACAGGAGTCTGCATACGGCCCGCAATGTGCCGAAAACATCAACATTTTGTCAGTCTGGATCCGTTCCGTATTTCTTAGAAATTGGTGAATTGTTTTTTAATTTTCAAGTATTCTGTATTACTAGTTTGCACTATTAATAATCTAAGGGGAACATTACTTCTTCGCAACTGTAATTCAATGTAAAAAATATAATGGCCCTGAATATTTAAGTAATAAAACATCTCACACTGTTGTATTTGAAGCAATGCCCTTTCTAAGGAATAAATATACTTACAAATAGAGTTATCTTTATAAGCATATTTCTTGTGAACTGCAAATAATTGGCTTTAATAATGCTAATAGAATCTGATCTTACAATTCGCTGTATAGTATGCACAGAACCTTGATTAAATAGGTTTTTTTAATCTCTCAACTCTAATACTGTAATGATTTATTTAATAGTATGTTGGTCCTTATTCAATAAGTAAGACGGCACTACTTGGACTGACCAATGTTTTGGCACAAGAATTGCGTTTCAAGAACATTAGAGTGAATGGACTTGCATTGGGATTAATCAACACGAGTTTCAGTAATGTGGTAAGTTTAAATTTTCATTGATTTAATGAAATGCATTCATTTTTGTATTGCTGTTATACTACTGAGCACTGTTGGTGAATGGGCTGGAATGTATCATTTAAGTTGAAGGCAGATGAAGTGTATTTAACCGACTCAGTTCTAACTTTTCAAGAACCTGCGTTGCTAGACCTGCAAGAATCTCCAGCACAGCTAATAGTGCAGAATCTATCAAGCAGCATATAGATATAATTAAAGCCAAATAAGAGGTGCATATCAGCTTAACATGAGACAAATCTATTAAACAACTTGTAAATCCAACAACTGTGTCACTCTTTAAACAATGTAGTCAATTTACAACTAACATAAATCATAACAGTACCACTGGTAAGAAATGCAATTTTCCCTGTAACTTAATAACAATAGACCGGATCTAGACATCTGTATGACATGGGGCTGGATCCAGACCTAGTTAAGTGCTTGAACTTAGTTACTCCTAGGCTAAGCCATGTTGATTGCAGGGGAGTCATATTTCGTCTGTTGCAAACAGTATTAGAGTTGAGAGATGATGTTTCCTATCCCAAGTCTAAATAACAATGTAATAGTAAAGCTGGTCAGTATCTGTGTGCAGTAAGCAATTCAAAGATATATCTCTGCCTGCAAAGAATACAATTAACTTGACTCCCCCTGCAATCAACATGGTTTAGCCCAGGAGTAACTAAGTTCAGGCACCTAACTAAGTCTGGATCCAGCCCATGGTACTTAAGCATTCTGAATGCATAAGTACCCTGGGCAACCATACTGCACGTGTTGGTGTGGTGGTTACGCATCAGAACACATTATAAACAATTATTGATTACGCAAAGTATCCCATTCCAACGGCGGGGTGTGATGACCTACAGGTACAGTGTGAGCATGGTGGGCAGAGGAAGGTATATAAATTGTGCAGTAGGGGCTTCACTAAGCCCTTAGTCTATAGTCTGTGAGAGGCAAGAAATCTTCTGTGTCTTCCTGAGATTTATAAGGTCATCAATCTCACAAGACAAAAAGCAAATATCTAGGTGCTGAAGAAATGTTGAACGGGTCAAAGGAGAAAAATAAATATATCAGTATATACTTCAGCTGCTATACAAATAGGGATAGAGAAGATCCCTCAAAAAGTCACAACAAACAAATGGGTAGTTCGCGCTCAAAGTATATGTAATATATCATATATTTATTGTATTGTATGGCAGCAGTATAGTGATTTTCGTAAGGCACATAGAAGAATAGAGTACCGCAGCTTACCACTTCGTTATAACAGGCAATTGCGAAGGAAAGTCTTTAGCACGGACCTAGTTCTTTACTGCCTCTATGGGGAACTCTCAGGTCAGTATTGGAAACACAGCATAAATGCAGTATTAGTGTTAACAGTCTCCGTTTTGATGCCTATAGCCCAAAATAGTAGCAGTGTTCTCAGGCCAGACGAACACATAGATAGGAGTCAGATAGTGTAGAGCAGATATTTTATTCCCTAACGTGTTTCTCCAGTAGGTCTGGTTTCCTCAGAAGGTATGCAAACCAGAGAACACTGCTACTATTTCGGACTATCGACATCAAAACATAAACACTAATACTGCATTTATGGATGTTTTAGGATGATTTGGGAATTGTATAGTGGACACTAGGATACTGTTTGTACTGTGTAGTAGTGGCTATGATTTGCTTTCTTTTATTGTGGTTACGGGATTGTGTTTTATGACGCTTACATGGACACTTTATTAACTATATAACAGGTGGGTGCAAATTTAAAGTTAGCAGGGGGGCGCTGAACACCCTAGCACTGGCCCTGCTGCTAATTCATCTAGGACAGGGGTTCTCAACCAGTGGTACTAGTACCATTGGTGGTACTTGGACCATTGTCAGGTGGTACTCAGGGCAACTGGTAAAGGTTATAAGGACAACAATACAATATCAATTGGTCAATGACATAATTTATAAAATATCTTGATATCTTGGGGGCTAAAGTCTCATGATGGAAATTGGGATTTCCCACGCAGCGTACGGTGGGAAATCCCAATTTCCATCGTGAGACTTTGAAAATTTCACACGCTGGCAGAGGGTATATAAATACCCCAATGCCAGCCACCCTCTCATTAGCGCCGGGGATGTCCTGCTTGCAGGACATAGTAAGCGACGTTATAATAGGGTTTTTTTTTGCCAAGACCACCCCTCCAGATTAAAAGCTTACAAGACTGGACCGGGACCCCCATCAGAACAGGTAAGGCTGTTTTTATTTATTTTCTGGCCAGATTTGGGGGAATTTTTTTAAATTTTTATTTTGTTTAACGGGACATATATGCCTATATTTTTTATGTAATTAATGTAAATAATGGCAAGAGTTTTATGTTTTATATGGGACTGGTGGCATTATGTTTTTTTTTTAAGTGGCACTGGTGGCATTATGTTTATTTTTTTATGTGGCACTGGTGGCGTTATGTTTTGTTTTTTTATGGGGCACTGGTGGCATGGTTTTTTTTTATGGGGCAATGGTGGCATTGTTTTTTTATTTTATTATGGGTTAATGGTGGCATTATTGTTTTGTATTTGTGGGGCACAGGTGCAATGTCTTCTATTTTATCATTTTGGGGCACGTGAAGCGTTTTTTATTTTTAGGGAGCGGGCACTGTATTTTTTTATTTTATTACTAAATGGCTATGTGTATGCTTTTGTAACAGGGCAAGATGCCGATAGTAGTTCTACAAGCGCTAGCATGCCTTGTCATTCATGGGCACGCTTGTGCCTGTAGTTCTACTATCGACAGTATGTCCTGTCGGACGGGCCTTTGTTTATTTATTTTTTAAACACATGTACTGCGGCGGCGGGGCAGGCAGGGGGGAACAGTTTTTTTTTAACTTTAAGGCCATTAAGGCTCCGACTACTTTTTAACAAGTCAGATGTGCCTTGCACATCCGCATACTACTCTGAACAGCACCCTACGTGCTATTCAGAGTCGGCTATAGGATGCACGGAAGTGCATCCTTGAATAGCCCGTAGTCAAATGAGCATGTGCGATTCCGCATCGCACATGCTCGGAACTCTGAATCCGGTCCAGTTTCACTTAAATATAGAACTGTTGCTTGTCCTTTGAGCTGACAGCATAGGTAAATCATTGGATGCAGGCTGTTTTATCTGACACTTTTAATTTGATCAATTTGCTTTCCTTTTGTTTACTAGTTATGTAATGTGTGATTAAATTTTTTATATTCTTTGTCAGCTCTCAGTGAATTTTTGCACAAAGCATAACCTACAGTTTTTCATAAATTTTTTTGTGTCCAGCCAGCCTTATTGCCCCCTTTTATGTGTGTCTACCCAGCCTTAATGCCTGCTTCTGTGCCCTTTCAGTCTTACTGCCTCTCCTTCTGTGTCCAGATTGCATTATTGCCCCTCTTTATTTGTCCAATAAGCCTTATTGCCCCCTTCATCTATGTATCCAACCAGTCTTATTGTCCCCTTCCTTTTAGTCTTATTACTCCCTCTTTCTGTGTCCAGATAGAATTATTGCCCCTCTTTATGCATTTATTCAGCCTTATTGCTCCCTCTTTATGTATATACCCAGCCTTTGTTCCATCTCCATGTTCAGCAATCGCCATTCCCCAATTAATTTCTTTAAGTACTCAGTGCACTTACCTTTTCTCTCCTTCCTCTGGCTCTTTCCCCTGATGAGCGCTCTTTGCAGAATGATGACGCTGATGTGACCTTAGGTCAAGTTAGCGTCAATTGGTAGAGCCACGGCTGTGCATAGCACATCCAGCTCTTTGCAAGTGTAGAACTCCTTGTAATAAAGAGTGGAGCTTGCTGGCACGGGGGGTCACCGGGGATTTCCCCAACTCCCCAGCGGGCCAGTCTGATACCATCACTGGTAGATCTCTTCTGGATCTGCCATTGCCCGCGGCACACTTACAAACTTCTCATGGCACCCTGGTGTACCACGGCACACCAGTTGCGGAGCACTGCTTTACATAATAGTGGACTAGTTCCACACTTGTGAATGTAACTTAATCATGCTTTACAGTTAGTGGAGCTTATACAAAAGACAGCAATTGCGTCTTTTGTGTAACAGCAATACTTAGGTTCTTGTCTGGGTCGCTTATAAAAAAAAACATTATTTGTGAGGGGTATTTTCAAAACCAAAGCTTTCTTTATGTGTTTACCTTTGGATCAAACCCTCAGTGTGCAACTTTCACATTTTCTGTCTCTCTGTCTACTGAGTCCAATCACTTTGTGTTACTCGCCAAGGCCATTGCAATACTGTATAATGTACTGTTACAATGATACCTAGGGGCTGATTTAGAGATCCACTTACACCTATTTTTACGTGCAAGTGTACCGCTCGACTAAACCATTTTTCAAAGTAAGGGGTGTTAATTGATAAAAAAAAAAGTTCCATGCAGGGAAAATACATTACTTTTACACATAGAACTAAAATACTGCATAGCTTTATGTTTATTCAATAAAATAAAGTTGAACTAAGAATCTTCACCTCCTAATTTTAATTCTGGTTTTACAATTTAAATCTGCCTCCCCTTGCAATTCAACATGGTTTTGCTCAGGTCTACACTTGCACCTTAAAAAAGGTGAAAGTGTAACTCTGAATCAGCCCCTAGTGGAATAGGTGATTACAGTACATTGTTATTTTGCAATGCTTGATATGTGGGTTCATCCTTTTCTTGTATATATATATATTCATAGGTTCAGATTTTAATCATAAAAATTTACTTATTTGCTTTTTATATTTAATATTGACAAAAAATAGCCCCAAGCTCCCTGATAGATCATTGCTGATAAATCATAAGATTCAAGTATGTAAGAGATACAAATGTAGGTCAAGATTTGAAAAGAATTCCAAATCACTTATAAATTATAGTAGTGTTTTCTGAATGCTGACAATTTATGACCACATAACAATTGATGAAAGTTATATACAAAAATGAGATATATATCTTTTTTATATTAACAGATTAAAAGGACTCCAGAACTGTCATCAAAACTGATTGCTCTAGGTGTTTACAGGTAAAAAAAAACATGTTTTTCTCATTATTAAATTTGGTCTTACATAATCAAAAGGAAAATGACAATAAAACTTATAGTGAATTCAAAGAGTGGTATAAATTTAAACGATGTTACAGAGTGATAAATGTAAACAGTGTTAATTACTAGAATTTGTTAATTCTGTTTATGATTCTTCTTGTTTTATTTTCTTTTTTTTATGGAACGTGACATTTATTATTAAAATATGTTCTTTTGTGATCTTCCTGCTTCTAGATTTGGAGAACCAGAAGAATGTGCTGGAATTGCCTCATTTTTATGCTCTAAAGAGGCATCTTATATCAATGGAGAAAATATTGCTGTCACTGGTGGGATTCGTGGCAGACTTTGAAAATTGACAGTACAAAAAAATCCTTGTATAAGTAAAACTAAAATAAACTTGTTTACACAATTTGTCTATTTTTATATACATTTCTTAAAATGTTATTGATAAAGAAAGAAATGTTCACAAAACCTGCTAACCATTAATCACTACAGGTAAAGTCCTTTGAGCGTTTCCCACAAGACATTAGATGAGATGAGTCTTTGAAAACTCTCCCAGCAAGAAATCTGGATAATTACTTAAAACACAATGGGCTGGATCCAGCCTTAGTAAGTGCTTGAAATTAGTTACTCCTGGGCTAAACCATGTTGATTGCAGGGGAGTCATATTTCATGTGTTGCAAACAGTATCAGGGTTGAGAGGTGATGTTTCCTATCCCAAGTCTAAATAACAGTGTGATAGTAAAGCTGGTCAGTATCTGTGTGCAATAAGCAATTTAAAGATATATTCCTGCACGCAAAGAATACAATTAACTTGACTCCCCCTGCAATCAACAGGGTTTAGCCCAGAAGTAACTAATTTCAAGCACTTACTTAAGTCTGGATCCAGCCCTAGGTCCTTGCTTGGGACTTATGTCCGTACACAGATCTGTAATTAAGCACCCCCCTGGCACTCCCCTCCTTTTTACGGAGTTCTGGACACTTAAGCATCCAGAACACTACCTTAACTCTACCACACAGATCTGTATCAGCACGGAAGCAGATTCATGCTGAACTGCTTCTCCCCAACCCTGGCCTTTAATTACCATGCCTAATAGGTGGGGTTTTGGCATATAGATTTGAAGGGCCGGCCCCTTCAACGGAAGGTCTTCCATAGAAGCCCTTTCGACATGTAGTTCTCTTTAAGCATGTATTTCTGAATTTGGTCCAAGGAACCCAAAAGCCTTAATAATGGTTATAACATAAGTTTTTTTTTTAAATAAATAAATACTGCTAGTTTGTCTATGTGTGTACATAACCATTAACATTCCCATGATTGATGGGTCAATGCCCCATCCTGTAAAACGGTACATGGACATGAGACAGAATTAGGAGGGGTTAACTAAGTTTAGTTTAAATGAATATGTTTTTTTAAAGCTAATTGTCTACTATGTTAATTAATATTAAACTTGATGGGAGCCACAAAGCACAACTGTAAAGCAAATGATAACTGAAAAAAATGACCAAGACTCAGCTACCACTCAACCATGTGGCCCTCCACAAAACAGATAAGTTTTGGTGCCACTTTGGCTCAAATCACAACACTTCCTAACGCTTTCACCAACAGATTAACATTTAATCCACATCTACCAAATAATTAA
Source organism: Limnodynastes dumerilii (assembly GCA_011038615.1). Classification (NCBI taxonomy): domain Eukaryota; kingdom Metazoa; phylum Chordata; class Amphibia; order Anura; family Limnodynastidae; genus Limnodynastes; species Limnodynastes dumerilii. The sequence goes on from WWET01005987.1 coordinate 17,982, forward strand.
CTAGGGAAAGGAGAGTCTGCAAATTCAAATTGACAAAGAGGACCACCCATAGGCGATGGCCTTCTTAGGGAGAAACCACTCCCTTGGCTATCACAATGTTAGGGTGCTCCCCTGTGCAGGCCACAATCAGGGAGTTTGGCTTCTGTACTTTTAATATTAATTTGTAATAAATATTTTATCAATGTATTTGTTATATTTTAATATATGTTTTGGTTGAAGGTTGAATCATTCACAATATTTGCACAACTAACAATGTGATATATTCCAACAGGAGGGCAACCAGGATCAGACATCATACAACTCCCCTGAGACCTACACACTAACTACATTGCTAGTCAAGTAGTCAACAAACTAGTTCTAACTCTTGCCCCCCCCCCCTTCCCTAATTCCACAACACTAGAGGATTAATAAAGTCCCTGTCCCCGATCCAGATCTGACTAAGCACAAATGGTTGTGTGTTGTAATGGGCAATTAAATCCACATTCCATATGCAAGTTAAAGCGACAGCTGTATGGAAAGTAAATATGTGTACAAACCATTAAGATCGCTCCCGCTACATATCCAAATTAGCTGTACAAGTGCAGGGATGTATGATGTGTTTGAAAAGGTTACAAATTGTTATAAATAGAATGGAAGCTTCAGTTGCAGTGTTTATGCTCTTAAGAAATTGAAAATAGAATTTACAAGAAATTATAAAAAAAATAAAAACCCGCTAAGGTGGGCAGGGAGAAGCATGTTAATTGAATAGTGTGGGTGTCACCACCCACATATGAGTGGATCAGCTGTAGGACGGACCGCTGATCCACAAGTGTGAACTAAGGCTGCCTTATGGAAATAACGGGATACTGGAAAGGCTGCAGACACATGATAGGGGCTACTGGGGAGGATGCAGACGCAAGCTGGGGGCTAACATGGTTAAATTAGTTAAAAGAAAAAAAGTTATTAGTTGCGATTTTAAATGTTATCAAATAAAAAAATAACAATTAAATGTAATATCTGTGTATGTACTTTGTAATTCCTGCTTTTTTTGTATATCTTGGTGTACCGCAGAATTCTGGCTAGGGCTTAGGTGTGCCGCAGAATTCTGAGAAGGGCTTAGGTGTGCCGAGGGTGAGAAAAGGTTGAGGAGCACTGACCTAGAGTATTGAGTCTAAGCACAAACAGAATCATGACAGGCTTTAATGTTACAGGTAAAGTATTTGCTCTGAATGTACGGTGTCTCTCCATAGTGATGTTCAGAGGGTGACATCTAGTGGATGTTTTAAGAATGATCTCAACAGTTTAATGTATCAGCTATTTGTTTGTGAATTCAATATGTTTTAACATACAGTAAAGTACAAGTTATCTCTTCTCATTCTCAGTTTAATTTAACATTTAAAATATTCTTTTGATTTTGTTTATTCCAATCGTGTTTAAAAGGATCTACTATGTTAGCCTCTAGAAAATGTAGTTGGAGGCTAATTCACTTCTATAAAATAGAAATTCAGGGAAGTAATATACCTACTACTCTCCTGTATCAGGGCATGTCCTTGTGTTTTCTTGGAAAAATGCCAAGCCCTTGAGCTAAACCATGTTGACACTTGAGGGGAGGCAAATTTAAAGATGTGAGGTTCCTAGCTCAACTTTAATTCATAAAGCTGTGCAGTACGTGAGTTCTATGTGCAAAAGTAAAGTATTTTCTGCATGTAGAAGCATTCAAATTAATTAGCACTCTTTGTATTGCAAAATGGTTTAGTCAAGCAATACACTTGTACATATTTTTGTATTATCTGCAAACGGGCATTCTGTACTTTACCCTTGGTACTATATGTAATGCTGTCAATAAATATATTAAATAAAACTCATCCAAGAACAGATCCAAGGGGTTCTCCAGTGGTAACTTTTCCATCATGATAATGAATTCCTCTGATGTCTATTCTGCAACCAAGATCTTATTCACACAACTACCTTGTGGGAAAATCTATATGAGCTACAGTATATCTACAGGGTTGATGCAGTGCAGACCTATGCTAGGCTGGAGAGGCGCTCATTTCCTCCCCCCCACACTCCTCGCATTGCCGGCTATCAGTTTTGCTATCAGCTGTTCTGTGTAATTACTGCAACGACTGATAGAAGGAACCAGATTGCTATATACAAATGACGTTGACATGGCATAAGGTCATGTCAGTGTCACACTGAAGGCGAGGGAGATTGGAGACACATGATATTGAATACTGGGAAGGCTGGAGAGACATGATGGGGAATAAAGGGAGCTGGGGACACAGGAATGGGGTATACTGCAGTGGCGTAACTAACGTGGGTTTTATAGGGCACGTGCCCTTGGTTCCGATGATGCCCATCTGATAGGAGTGTCATCGGTGCCATCAGGGCACGTGTTCTACAATACTCACAGTTGTACCACCGCCGGCCGCCTGGCAGTCACTGCGCAGACAACAACCCCCCCCCCCACTTTTGA
>WWET01005987.1:48766-75506 GCA_011038615.1 Limnodynastes dumerilii
CCTCCTTTCCCGGTGGCCTGACCCTAACACTCCCTTCTCTATAGCCTAACCCTAAGACCCCCTCCCCCCCGCAGCCTGACCCTAGCTTTCCCCTTTTATCGCTCTAACCCTAACACTCCCTTCCTAAGAGCCTAACCCTAACCCCCCCCACCCAACACTAAAAGACCACAGAGAGGTTACTCTCCACTGCAGAGCTGTCAGCGGCATGTCCTGTGAAAATGAATGTGTGAGTATGCCGATCGGCACACTCAACAATTTATAAAAAAAAAATATAATTATATATAATTATATATTATATTTTTTTATATAAAAAAATTATAAAAAGGCTGCCTTATTTGGACTGGATTCACAGATACTAACACAAGCACATGAGTAAGTTCCCTTGCATGTAACAGCTGCGCTTGTGTGGATATTTGCCATGCTGGTTGGTGTTAAGGACACAATGAGACAAGGGAGTTCAATCCTCTTTTTGGTGTGTATTTACAGACCCCTGAACGTATGGAAAGCATGTAAGTCAGAATCCGGTCCTTTGTTAGGCTTCCCAAGTATAGCACACATGTCAAGGTGGAAGTTTCCTTAATCCACATTGGAATAATATGAGACAGAATGATATCTGATTATTTATTTTAACTACTTCTTTTACACAATATTTCTCTTTTAGTGATATTATCATATTTTTTTGTATATAAATTATATATTAGATATACAGGTTGACTTATTTGGTTTAAATATGTTACAGAACTTTGCCATTTATATCAAAATATCAGCAACAGCTGCAAAAACCATCATTTAACCTTACAGTGTGTTTTACTGTGTGTAATCAATTATACACATCTAAACATTACGCGTTTGCTAATGTAACATAATATTTAAAATTTATATGAATGCTCTGGATTTCACACAAGGTTTTGCACATGATACAGGTAAAAGTGGCTGAAGGTATAAACTTAGGTTCTAATCCAGACTTGAATAAACCCCGATATTGTAGTGTATCTCTGTACAGATTTATCCTTATGTACTTGTGGTATATGATGTGAAACTGCCTCTGATCTTCAAGACTACAATGTCTTTATGGGAAATGGGTGTCCCACAATCTATTTATAATAAGTAAAAGCAATTAAAATGTATACAGATTTTACTATCTCTGTTATGTTGCTGTAATAGTAATTGAATTAATGTAACGGTTCAATTTGCTCTAGACAGGCAATGATCATGCAGATGGAAACACTGCCTCCTGCTGGCCAAGCAGAAAAATGTTATTAGATTATTATAAATTATCATAAATTATTAGATTAGACTAATGATTGATACTAAACAGTGTTCTCCCCAGGAATTTTTACGAGGCTGGTGGCATGAAAAAGTAACCGGGTGGGGGAGTAATGGAATGTGACACTTTGAAACAGATGCCGGATGTTGTAGTGTACCGTCTTACGGACATAACTTAGTTAAATATCACTGTATAAAAAGTTAAGGTAGTGTGCTGGATGCAATTGAAAAATATATATATATATTTATATGTGTGTTCATTCAGTTTTTCTGCCCCATTAGTGTTGCCATCCATTAATTCTGCCCCTTTCTTGTGTGCCCATCCAGTCTTTGTGCCCCCTCCATGTCCATTCATTGTTTCTGCCCCCTTCTTGTGTGCCCATCCATCATTTCTGCCCCTCCTTATGTCCAGCTATTGTTTCTGCTCAATTTTTGTGTCCATCCATTGTTTCTTCCCCCTCTTTGTGTGCCAATGCAGCCTTTCTGTCCTCTCTTTGTATGTCCATGTAGCATTTCTGCCACCTCCTTATGTCCATCGATTTTTTTTACCCTCTTTTTGTGTCCATCCATTGTTTCTGCCCCTCTTGTATCCATCCATTATTTTTGCCCTTTAGTATGCCCATCATATGTATCCAGCCCCTTAGTATCCCCATAATGTGTATCCATCCATTTAGTATCTCCATCATGTATATCCAGGCCCTTAGTATAGCCATCATGTATATCCAGCCTCTTAGTATCCCCATCATGTATATCTGGCCTCTTAGTATCCCTATCATGTGTATCCAGCCCCTTAGTACCCCCATCATGTATATTCAGTCTCACATATAATATAACGCACATATAATGTTTACTTACACACAGACGCATAGACAGACGCACAGCACAGAAGCGCAGGGGAGCCGGGGTGAAGCTTATTTGACTGTAATAGGTCATAAGAGCAGTGCAGGGGAGCCGAAGGACAGTATATCTGGCAGCCTGTGCTCCGGTGCCCGTCTCCCCTGCACTGCTCTCATGACATTTTACAGTCAGATAAACTTCACTCCGGCTCCCCTGCGGTCAGTGAAAATAGCCGGGCGGAGTGCCTGGCTAAATCACGCTGGGGAGAACACTGCTAAGATAGTGGATAAAAACTTAATAGAACAATAATCTTGACTATGCAATGATTTCTTATCCTTTGTTGGGGATAGACTTGGGCACAGGTAAGGAGCAGGTCATAGCCTCTAAAACTGTTATGCAATTTGGTTAGAGTCTAGAGGGACTGGAATCCTCATTTGTAAAACTGAAGAATGAGAGCAAAGTAAGGGATGAGATACACCAATTAACATGGAAGGTACACAGAAAGTCAACAAGTTGTGTTTTTTTTTTATTATTACTAAGAGGACATTAATAAAAGGTGATCTACTTAACTGTGCATTTTTTTTAACCCTCATTGCTTACTTTAATTATGATTTTTTTTTTTTATGTCTGCTTCCCAAAAGTGTTTTTATTTTTTTTGTTTACAGCTAGAATAACAGATCCATTATTTTTATTGAACAAATCACTTCTCTTCTGGAAGTTTGCTTTTAGTAACTTCGTTAATCTTCTAGTCATCATTGACATTTGAAGCTTCTTCTTCTCTTGTTTTCTAATAGGATGAACTACACTTTAGCCACTCTTTTTTACCCAGCATACAAGAAGGAAGCCTGTGTCCCCCTGTCACTTTGATAAGCACTAAACACTGTCTTGTGCATGTTCTTCCTCTTGAAGGAAGTTATAGAATCCCTTATAAGACCTTACCTTCTCATATTGTTTATTTACTCAATCTAAAAATGCATAACGAAAATTCCACTGTTACTGAGTTCTTACTTCTTGGATTTCAGAGCCTTGACAGCTTTCAATTTCTTCTTTTTATCTTATTTCTAGCGATTTACATTTTTACACTATTTGGAAATCTTCTGATTATTTTTTTGGTGGCAACAAATGCTCATCTTCATTCCCCAATGTACTTTTTCCTAAGCAATCTATCTTTATCTGAAGTAGTTTTTACTACAAATATTGTTCCAAATATGTTACAAAACTTAATGTCAGAAGATCATTCTATATCAGTACAAGGGTGTTTGACTCAATATTACTTCTTCAGCTCGACAGCCACAACTGAATGTCTTCTCCTTGCAATAATGTCCTATGACCGATATTTGGCTATATGCAACCCATTACATTATGCTTCACTTATAGACTTTAGAATTTGTTGCCATACTGTTATATTGTCATGGTTATCTGGCTTTTCCATATCAATGATAACCCTTATTCTGCTGCTCTGTTCACATTTTTGTGGCCCTAATGTGATTGATAATTTCTTCTGTGACCTCACTCCTCTGATAGAGCTTTCATGTACAGACACATTGATAATAGAAATTGAATCATTTTTATTTGCATCCCTAGTGACAGTTCTTCCATTTGTATTTATTTACACAACCTATATTATTATATTTTACAATATTCTCAAGATTTCTTCTATAACAGGTAGAAAGAAGGCTTTTTCCACTTGCAGTTCTCATCTTGCGGTTGTATCGACTTATTATGGAACACTAATCACCATGTATGTAGCACCATCTCGGAAACATATATTTAACATAAGCAAAGCACTATCATTACTTTATACTATAGTTACCCCATTGTTAAATCCAATTGTTTACTGCCTCCGAAATCAGGAAATACACAGTGCCCTTAAACTGATTTTAAAGAATATAAAAATGTTGAATGCTACATAAACATTTCAACAATTTATACAATTCTAGATATAACTGAAAATAAATTGCCAAAACAACACTATAAGGGTGTTCGGCAGCTATGAATGATGCTGATCGTTTCATAGAAATTAAAAAGAAATGTGTGCAAGACGATTTTCAGCCTTAAATATATAATAATATATAATATATAATATATATAGGACTGGATTTACACTTCTGAATTTTAAGCAACCAATTATCTGCCTGTGATCTGTGATAGCTTTGTTATCCAGTCCCCATATATTTACAAACTTCCAATAATAGAACGTACCTTCATTTTTCCAACTCATGAAAATGATTGAGGAGTGACAGTCTGGATCAGTGCATAGATAGAGGGCACAGCCACCCTGCATTGTAACACCACTCCAATTGTAACATTCCCACTTGTGATCACAACCCAGCATTTGTGTCGGAAGCTGGATTGGTCACAATGCACTCTAATCAGGTTGTAGGAATGCTTTTGGATACACACATAAAGTATCCTAAACCCGATCTTAACACATGGAACAAGAGTAAAATGGAATATTGAGGATCCGATCAATAATTATATAGTATATTAGAGATATACAATCAAATTATACACATCTAAACATTACGCATTTGCCTAGTGTAACATAATATTTACAATATTGACTGCTCTGGGTTTCACATATGGTTTTGCAAATGCTACAGGAAAAAATGGCTTTTGAAATCGCTGTATTTACTAAAGCAAAATCTCCACAAACTCGTGAGAGATGAGTGGAGATTTAAATTGCCGGTGTTTAAATCTCTCTGGCGATTTTTTTGCATGTGACATACAATCTGGATTTACTAAGGGAGAGATTTAGTAAATCGCCAGAGATTTGCAGTCAACTCTCCCGAGTTAATTCTCATGGGATGAGTGTCTGTTTCATAGAAATCAGCACACACTTAGCTTTAATAAGCCCCCATGACCTGTGGAAAAAAAAAATGTGTTGAAAAAAAAATGCCCATATAATGCAGTGCATGGTTTGGCTTATTGTACTATAAGCGTCAGCATGCCAAGGGTTAATGCCATGCTGTCGGCAGCATATTGTGTCCGTTACACTGTAAATAAATAAAAAAAAACCTTATGCACCTAATAAAAGAAATATGTGCTCTCCATTCCTATTACTAATAGTACATGCCCACTTAGGTTCCTAAATAGATAAGCCTCCGTCCCCTCAGGTCCCAAAATAGTTAACCCCATGTCCGTCCTGGTATATTAATAGTTAACCCCATGTCCGTCCTGGTATAATAATAGCTAACCACATGTCCATCCCGGTATAATAATAGTTAATCAGCTGCCCCCCTTAGGTGTTTCCTTCGGTTGTCACCCTTAATGTCATTACAAAACATATGTCCTGTGTAAAAAACATTTCTAAAAATGCATGACGATTTAACAAAAATAAATATAAAACAGACAAATTACAGTTTTTACAGTCAAAACAACACAATATAAATATAGATGGTACTCACAGTTCTGCTGTCCTATATGTTGACGGGCGCTGATCAGCTGGACGGCTGCTGTGGTAGGGTAGGTGACACGCTCCTCTTCTTTCAGTGTTCTCCCGGCGAATGACATATGTCATGCCAGGGGACACATTTATAACCTCGGGCACGGCATGACGTCGGAGGGACAAGGGGCCTAAGCTAAGTAAGTTAGCGTATTTACGCTAACCGATGACGTAATTTCACCCATTTGTAATTACTGCACATGTGCAGCAGATGTTACGCCACGTAAATCCCAATGTTTGTACCATCAGCATAACTACGCACAAAGGGGCGGTGGCATCAATACAACACACGTAATTATGCTTTGGAAGCGGAGGAAGGCATTTAAATTGGGCAGTATGTGCTGGGTTTGGCCGTCACGTACGTAAATTCTTTACGTACGTCAGTTCTAATGCTAGAAAAAGTTAAGGTAGGCTTTGGGCAGCGTAAAACGGCCAAAGTACGTACGAGCAAGGGGAGTGCATAGTAATTACGCTAGCGTAAATACGCTACGTGTTCTAACGTAACTAGCCCGTACTGTAGGTCTGGATTTACCCCAAGTTAAGGATGTTGCTGACGATCAGCACTCCACAACCTATATTCCAGGCCTGGCCAACCTGTGGCTCTCCAGGTGTTGCAGAACTACGAGTCCCAGCATGTTTTAACTGCTTAGACATAGCCAACACATGACAAAACATGCTGGGACTTGTAGTTCCACAACATCTGGAGAGGTTGGCTGGCCTGCTATATTCTATCAGTGCAGTAGCATTTCACCTTCTGATCTCAATGCTAAATGGAATTGTGCTCATGCATTCATCTTGTTTGTTTTTTTAACAAAATAGTAAAACATTTTAATTTTATTTATATATAAGATATATTTCATTTGATACAAATTTTATTAATAAATAATTTTTTTGCACATTTGCATTGTCAAGTGAGCATTTGCAACCAGCTTAACTGCTATTTCACACTGCACTTCTTTTAAAAATCCAGGAAGGAAACGTATTTGTGTTGTGTTGTGCTCTTACGCAACCTTACAAGCTTATGTACAGATCCAGAGTTGCATTTGTGTGCACGTCACACTTAAACCTTCTATTCGTTTTGCTGGGATAATTTAGGATGCTGTCATTTTTATGTGTGAGTCTGGATCAGGCCCTGGGAATTAGAAACTATCATAGGCAGCATAAAGATTCGAATCCAGATATACAATTTTCTTTGCGTGATTTTTAAATCAATAATCAGAGGTCAGCTGTATCCGCACATCCTTCAGATAGCTATGCTACGCTTTTTTGTTGCACCAACAGTTGGTGATTTGGCATTTTGTAGGCATGTGTATACTGTACATTACAAAGAAACAAACAATGTAAAGGAAGACACTGTAAGAGCCACTTTAACATTCCAGTCTGCCCATTATTTTTTTTTAAACCATACTAACCCCAGACACTATTTGACACTAAATTTCATTTAATATTTAGGATATCATTATATTTTTTCCCAAGCAGTTTTAACTTACAGTGTAAGCTTCTACCACATCAGATGAAAGGGTATTCCACTTATCAACTGCCCTTTCATTGAAGCAATTTTTCTGCTAACATTGGGCCGGATTCACAGCCTCGGACGTGTAGCACATACATCCTTAATTTACCGATAATAGCTACTACGTTTTACGTAATAGATTACGTATAAGAGACACATGACACAGTGTGCCTCATGGGTTTTTTGTTAACTATACTGACTGCAGACATTGGCCCGTATTCAGACCACCGGATGTTTTGCATATACGTCTGATGTTTATCGAAATTTGATAGTGCACATGCGTTTGGTATTTTTTTTATGTAATCTGCGTATCTTTTCATTATGTAGATTGTGTATATGCGGCCTTTAAGATATACATATGCAATCTACGTAACGAAACGATAAGTAGATTATGTAAAATAATTACTACGCATGCGTAGTAGCTATTATCGGTAAATTAAGGATGTGTGTGTGTAATACGTCCGGGGCTGTGAATCTGGCCCATTATCTAAACCTTTAACCTTCCGGTTTATATGTATTCCCTTGTGTTCCAATACATATTTTCCTTTGTAAAATGCATCCCAAAAGTACCTGGTAAAAAAACATTCAATATATTTGAAAGCTAATATAATATCCACTGTCTCCCCTCTCTGCTCCAAGCTATACTTATTTAGTTCTACTAGTCTTTTTGATATGTATGGAAAACAGGCCATGTATCATTTTTAGATGGTCTTTTTTGCACAGACTCTTATGTATTTATGTTCTTCTGGAGATAAGGGCACTGATTCAGAGTTTGAAAATAGGAGAGGAAAGTTACACCTGGGCAAATCTATGTTGATTTCAGGGGAGTCAAATTTTATCTGTTGCAAACAGTATTATAGTTAAAAGGTGATGTTTCCCAGCCCAAGTCTAAATAACAGTGTAAAAGGGAAGCTGGTCAGTATCTGTGTGCAATAAGAAAAAGCAAAGCATTCTCCCTGCATGCATAGAATAACATTTATTTGAAATCAACATGGTATTGCCCAGGTGTAACTTTCCTCTTCTATTTTCGAACTCTGAATCAGGGCAATGGTCTTCAGAAACACAGTATTCCAGATGAGTCTGTACCACTGACCTATAAAGGTGCATCACTATTTGTCTCTTTCTGCTATTAATTTCTCTCCCTATGCAGCCAAGCATCTGACTTGCCTTTCTCATTGCTTTGGTACGTTGCTAAGCTACCCTTAAGTCACATGAAATAGTGACTTATAAACCCTTTCCTCCTCAGTAGTTTTTAATATGGTGTCATTAAGGCTATATTGAGCTTTTTGTTTTTAAGTTCTAAGGTCATTATTTTACATTTTTGCCATTAAACTATAGATGGCAGATCCCTGCTGTATCTAGCTCAGGGTTGCTGCGTCTCCTGGAATGTCCGGGAGACTCCTGAAATTCAGGCAGTTCACCCAGTATCCTGGGAGAGCCTGCAAACCTCCCACAAGGGACTTGAGGCCTGTGGTTTCAGATTTTCTAAGCTGCGGGAAAGGAAAAATGGAGATGTTGCCCAAAGCAACCAATAATATTTTAGCTTACATTCTCTATTATGTAATAGGAAAGTGAGAGCTAGAATCTGATTTGTTGCTATGGGAAACACCTTTACTTTTATTTTCCCGGAGCTTAGTAAATCTAGCCCCAATCTTTATGTGTGCTACCATCTTTCAACACAGATCTGAATCCTCTAGATCCATATTTCCATGCTGGATGTTGGTCCAGCTGGGGGTCAGGACAGGATGGCAAGAATGTCCGCTTTGTGAGAGAGGAATGTGTTTAAATTGTATAGTAAGGACTTGGCTAAGCCCTTACTTTACAATCCTCATTTATACAGTGTCATGCTTGCAGAAAGTCAAGATAATTAGGATTGCACAGCGTTCCTATAGCAGACCTCCACAACTTGAGGTCCACTCGTGGGACACTACTATATCTGGTTCCAGTCTAGTCATGTCAATAATAGTGATGACAATGGTGTAGATCCTGAGGTGCATACAAAAGTGAATTTACGCAAGCCCTTTGCATAAGTAATATAGTACGTAACAAAGCCCTTTGCATAAGTAATAATAAACGACGTTACGTACAACAGTACTTACGAGGAAGCATATAGACGGACATAGCAATTTAAATGAAGTCTACGGGACGGGGGAAGCCCCGTTACGACTTCGCCTTCACCTGTGGCCCTAAGGCCGCAGACCTAGACGTAATATTTAAGGTAGGAATCTGGACACGTAAATGGCCAGATTTACTACTGAGAGCAGGAAGTGCAGGGGACATGCACTCCCCACTATGAGATCGTACGTACAGACCCACACACGCACGTAATACATGCGTGGATCTGGATCTGCCCCAACGTGCCCACAAACAAAACATATCTTTGGTCTGTGTGTAACTGAGAATAGTCAAAACACAATTAGGGGTGCAAGTTTCAGCATGAATGTTATAGCTTCTTAAACTCTATGAATTCTTTCTATCTATTCAACCTTGTAAAGATGGTACATACATACAGTCCAACAATCTTGAACAATTATTTTCCCAATATTGTGGTCTTTATATATTTGATGCTTTACTTCTACATTTCACAGTACCTATTTGCTGTTTCCGAAACAAGATCTTTAGTATAGGAAATCCGGATATGTCGTCTTTATAATCTTCTTCTCATGTGCTTCTTTATTTATTTTTCTTTCCTTTTTAGGTCCAGTCTCACTCGAGAAAACAAAGGGAAATCTGTGTTCAACACTGCGATTTCAAGGTGAGTACTAATCACAAACTCAATACTCACAATATATTTCTCTTGGATTTAAAGTGTAGCTTAAAACTCCGTCGATCCGTCTGCTTTTGCTCTCCTCCCACCAATCTTTTCTCCTCAGAAAAATGAAGCAGACACAAAACGACTTGTGTAGTATTCACTGTATTAATAAAAGAGGTACACTATTCTACTTACATCAACCTCCTCTTGTTTCCAGACAAATCAAAGAATACTTTGTGTGTCCACTTCCAACTTCTGCTTTAAAATTTTAGGGTCAGTCTTAGTTGAGGCAAAAATATCAGAGGATAAAAATGCTCAACCCTTCCCTTCCACTGGTTTGCCCCATTCTAATGTCCCTGTATCTTCCCCAATGTGCTTACAAACACCACATATCTGTGGTCTGTTTTTTAAGATATGTGTAACTGAGAATAGTGTACATGTAGCTTGCTTTTAACCTTAAAATATAATAAAAAGTTTCAAAACTTACAATCTTGCCCTCTGTAAATAGGTTAGAAATATTCTACTACTGTGATCTGAGGACAATGATGTCTCCACCAGGTAAGTGATATTTGGGTTAAATAAATGAAACAAATGTAAAATATTTTAATTTACATTTTGGTAATATATAATTATATGTTCAGTGCTTGTTTATTCTGAAGTGGATTCTGTGTTATTGTCCTATCCATAGCAATAGTGCAAAAGTCTACATTTTCACGTTATAGTTTTTAGAGCAGTTACCTGCAAGTACTATTATTGTATGAACCAGAAAATGAAGGACCATTATTAATACATTTAAAATATCCAGCACCTATTCTAAATTAGTCTAAAAATATAAATCACTCTTGCTACAGTTTAAATTTGCACAGACAGCAGTTTTAATACCTACAGTCAGCATTCTTTCAATATATTTTAGAATGACCTCAGTAATTTGTATGTAATAGTGATAATTTACATAATTTGACAGAAGATTTGCATAGATTTAAAGTCTCACCTTTGTACGTGCTCAGAAAGCAAAAACAATGGCATTGATTTTCCCATGTTCTCATTGAAAAAGTGATTTAAAGAACAAAAAGCAACATTGCAGAATAAATCAAATAATTATGTACTGTATTATTCTATGTTCTTGGCATATTAGAGCTGTCCAAAGTGTATTACATTCCGCCAAGACCAATATTACAGATGGGCATATTAAGAGGCTAAAAATAATTAGAGTAGTATACAAATATATGAAGAAAAAAAACAAAAGAAAATTACAATTAAGAATGACCAAATAAAAATAAATCTAATTACTTGATAATGTTAGATGTTGTCATTTTAATTGAATTGGATATCTTGCAACAATCATTGTGAATTTGCAAGACTTTAAGAGAAATGTGGATATTGCAGATATAATACAAATATAAATTTAGCAGTGCACTGGGTGGGTTAAGGTTGTTTTCTTCTATTTTTCAAAACATCTTGGACCTTGTATTGTTTTTGGCTTGTATTTGTATGTATGTGTGTTTGTTTTTCTATACAGAGCACCTCCTCCCTCTTCATCTGTACTAGTTAGTCATCCCTCCTTCACCATAAGTATCTCAAGTACAGTAATTTTAAGAACTTATTTTATCTAAAAATTTGATTACCTGAAACAAAATTTAAAAAAAAATGATTTGGCTCAAGGAACTTCAAGAAAAGTAGAGACCTAGAGCTAGATTTACTAAACTTTGAAAAAGGAAAAGTAGAAGGAGATGTTACCCATAGCAACCTATCAAATTTTAGCTCTTACTTTCCTATTTCATACAAGACAATGTCAGCTAGAATCTGATTTGTTGCTACGGGTAACATCTCTACTTTTCCTTTTCTGCAGTTTAGTAAATTTAGCCCCAAGAGTTATTGTTTCCCACTTAAAGACATATATACCTATTTGGCTTCAAGTTCAGTCCGATTGGATGGGTCATTTACATGATCCAATCACAATTTTTTTTCTCCAAACACCCCTATTATATTAAGTATAGTAGTACAATAAACAGTTTGAGGGTGAAAAAATACTTTAGGTGTTCCACTCCTACTACCATAACCTGTATGCAACCTAAGCAGTTTATTTTTTAACCTTAATGACTTTCATTTCCAAATTATATAAATACATTTATATTGTACTGACATTAATTCTGTAGCAAAAATGCTTGTTAAAATGTTAAACCAAGTAATTAAATAGGTAATACATACAGACTATGCCATGTTAGAAGCTTGGTGGACTTCATTCAGCTGCCTCATACACATCTACATCCATATCAAAACTGAGGAAATGTATTTTAAAAGCAACACCTTTACTCATTTAACTTGGATAGTGGCCAGATGCATGGCTGCCCCCTTCTGCTATATTTTATGCATTTCATAAAGCTGACCATATACTACAGTGATTAGCCTACTCATACAATTATTGAGACTTTTGGCCAATTATGTCTGTAGTGAGTGTTCAAGCCCAATATTTGTTTTGATTTTATGGCATGCTTGAAATATATCAGTCTCAACCTCCTGATATTTTGTGGTGCGTGACCAATTCCAACTCTAACTCCTGGTCAGAGTTTCTCCATCTGTCTGACTATAATTATCAGCAAGTAAAGTAATTAAAGCTCTGGGTTCTACTATACTTACCAGTAATTATGGAGTCAGACAGCTGGGGAAGCTCCGACCATGTGGTGGAGGTGCCACAAACTACCAAGCAAGGCTTCTACAGTCAACCATGCAGCTAGCTGCATGGGTCTCCTTCTGAGATTGAGAAGAGGCCCATGCAGTCAATCAGTGCCGAGACTGACAAGAGATCCCTGCAGTCAGTCAGCTGTAAGAGCTCCTGTCAATCATGGCAGCCCTTCCAAATTTAGTCAAGATTCCAGGTCCCAACTGAAGAGTTTTTTTTTAACTGTGTACTTTTATTGTTCATGAAGTGGAGGCAAGCACATATTTTCAATTTGCTCTGGAGTCCATCAACCCTAATTACGCCACTGCACTAAAGCAATAATTGACCCAATTCTCAATAAATGTATGAGTGGGCTGATCATTGCTGTATGGCCATCTCTTTGATAAGTCAATCCATGAGCATAGCTGTTGTAAATGTAAAATGACATTTCTTCCTGCTTCAGTACATGCCCATATATTCCAGGGAAGATTTTGTTATAGAAATTTTTACATTGCAAATTACATATCAAACCATTTCATTTTGTCATGGGTGTCCCATTCCAGATATCTCTTTAGACCAATTTTGTTGATTACAGAGCCAAAAAGTTAACTCCTATTATATCTATAAGAATAGAGATATAAATATTTATAAACCTTTATTGGATGATATATATACATAGGGTAAAGTGAGACTGATTGTTGTGATGTTTGTATGGGACCAATATTGAAAATTTTCAAAATGACCTTATCAGCATGTTTTCAATCAACCTCAATAAATCATTTTTATATATCTAAAAGAGGTTATTCACAGAAAATATATATATATAAAAAAAAAAATCCCAAAACATTCAGTTAAGTGTGTCTCAACTAATGATTGTGAATTTAAAAAAAAAACTCACACCAGAACAAATATTTAGTTCTTTCACTTGAACTATGCCACTATGTAAATGTAACTATGTCAAATTATTATTTGTAGTGGAATAACAAAATAGCAAAACCTAATATAGGCTACAAAGAGGTAGTTTATTGTTAACTATACTGAAAATCGAACCACACGATGGCAGCAGAACACAAGAAGATGCATTTAATACAAAAAAGAAAGAAAGAAACAAATGAATTGCTGTTCAAATAATTTTACACATAACACAGTAGTACAACATAAAAGGATTTCTGTTCGATTTCTATATTTTTCAGCATGAATGAACATGGGTTAGTAGCAAAAAATCATTTTTCTCTGCCCAAAGGGATATTTAAAAGGAATGTCCTGATGACAACTTGATGCTTAAAAATCTTGTACTGTAACAACAACAGACACTAGCATAGCCTCATAAGAATTACAAATGATTGTAGCCTGTTGACAGACTAAGTTTTAGTTTTCCCAGGGAAATTCATGTTAGTGAACATATTGGCAATTAAACACCAACAACTGCACTGTTAACAATGTGACAGAGGGAGGTGATCTTAGTGAAGTTATTGGTTGTAGGCAAATTAATTACAAAGGTGTTGAAAAATGCATAACATTATACATATGAAAAGTTATACAATACATTTGAATATTTTGAATGTGATTAATAATATAAATACAATATAATACCATACAATAAAATAGAACTTAACAAATTATAAATAATTATGTTATATGTATGTTAATTATTAATATACTTTGGTATTTTTTTTATATTCTTTTTAGTATGAAGAGTATACTTCTACTATAAATAGAATGGTAGAGTATTTTTTATTGAAAAATCCATTTAGGTGAAGTGCATATTGTTATAATTAGTTAAATAAAACAAAACAAAAATGTACATAAATATATCCAGTTGTAGTAAACAAGTATAAATGGGAATGAGGAGGGGTTACAAGGGAGAAAGGTGAAACTGTTATGTAAAATCCACTTATCAGAACTTGAGCACTAGAGAGAAAAATTGACAATTGGAAGATATGAACTTAGTCAATACAGATTGTTGCTTATAAATGGGTATGAACAGCGTGACTATAGATTTATTTGTGTCTTTTGCACCTCTTTCCTGAGCCTACACAACCATGGAAAGGACATACAGTACATAAGGGGCCGTATTTACAGATCCGTTTTCACATGGAGTTAGGTGCATATTTTTAGGTACGTTTTAACTGTGCATGCGTAGTAACTTTATTTACGTAAGTTACGTAGAATATACGCACGTAAGTGCTTTAGGACATGTGAATCGCACTTGGGGACATACGTACGGAGGGGCGAGGTTGATATATGTACCTGAAAAGTTACATTAAAGAGGGTGGGGGGGGGCATTTAAATGAGTCTTTGAGGACGCAGTTACATAGAATTGCATGTACGGCATACATATACACATGTATGTACACACGTAAAGTTAAAGGTGCTCTATAGAGGCTTAAGTCTACAACTGCACGGGCAGCGAGTGCTGGTATGCGCAGGACATAAAAATCACTTGCACTCTATCTCACACACAGACATCTGTACATTGTGAATTCTCTAATTGACCACATGTGCTAGGACTGGAGTAAAGCATACAAAATAAACAGGAAGTGTGATAACACCTTTCTTCATTCCATGACAAAGCCTAGCATGTGTGCTGCCTAACAAGAAGATGCCTAGGAGGTTAAATGTATGAGATGCAAAAGAGGATGGACTGGTAAGACTAGAGAAAGGCTCAGTAGGTTGCTCACAATAAGTGCCTGTGTGTCAGGTAGGAGGCCTAAGAAGATTCTTAGCCATGAGAAGGATCTGGATTAACAGCTCACAAGAGACATTTACAGGTGGTAGAAGTACGGAACAGAAACAGTTTTCTTTCTTTGTGACATTGCTTTCCATAATAACTGATTCTTTGTTTGTTTTTTTCATTAGTTGAGCAACGTACCACATAAACTATTAAAAATTCTACATTGATATACACAGATAAGACTGATATATACAATGTGTTCAGTGTAAGTGTACAGTATATACAATACGTTATCAATTAAGTAAAGAGGGCATATGTTAGAAATAGAGATGATTTTAGAGATGGTTTTGGTTCTAAAATGTTATTGTGTTTTGGGTTTGGATCTGTATTTTATCTAAAAATTGAACAAATCAACTAAAATCATGTAATTTGTGTCTTTCCTCCTACAGTATTATTAACATAAGTAACGTAATTTCCAGGTTTTTTCTTAATTAAAAAAAATATATATTTTTTAACAATACAAAAAATACATTATTTTGTCTTATTGCACTACAAGTCCAACCAAGCCCAGGCTATTATTAATAGGGTCTGCAGGTGCTTGTAGTACTACAGACACCAGCATACCCTGGTAGCCATGGCCATACTGATTTTGTGGGATTTATTATTCTCCTTCTAAGCTACTTACATGAACTCGCTATGTTTGGAAATTAACAAACATAATGCAGATTAGTTGCACAGATCATTTTTGGAAAAAAAAATTGATTTAGAATGTGGAAGAATAACTTTTCAGGAACAAAGCAATGAGAAAGGCAAGTCAGATGCTTGGTTGCATAGGGAGAGGAATTAGTAGCAGAAAGAGAGAAGTAGTCATGCTCCTTTATGGAACGTTGGTACAACATCACCAAGTGTTCAGTTCTGGAGGCCATATCTCCTTTATATTCTCTTTTTATATTGTTTTTACTTATATATTTTGCTCCCATATTTATTTGCAATAGCATCCCTCTATATTTATGCATAGAATGTTCCACAATCCTATTGGTCACTGCGCCTTTAAACATTATAAATAAGCCTCTATGTGAACAAGTCCCCCTTGTTGCCTTGAAAAAGAATCACTGGGATTCGAAACATGTCGGCGGGGTACTTGTTAATGAGTCACTAATTTATCTGCATTTCCACAGCTGTTGCCAGCACCACTTTGTAGCTCACATACCCGGGTCTTTAACATCGGAGCAGGCGGTGCTGGCTGGGGTGGGTAGCGTGTTTACCCTGTGCCTCTGATTGTTTGATTTATTTTTAGAATTTTATTTAATAATAATAAATGTGCAAACTTTTTTATCTTCCACATTGATTTATTGAGCCGATTTTGACCAGTCTCTGCGGGATCCTTTGAAGTGCCAGCGGTGAAATAGTCAGCAGGGGATTCCCCTCTCTGACGGAGGAGAGGTACCTCTTTACTGTATCCATAAAGATACCCTTCAAAAACACGTGGAGACCTCTGGCGTTCCATTCACATCGGACCTTCTAGAAGTTAAGACGCCGATATCTGCTGCACCCACCACTAGATTGGACCGCATATTTTGGTAAAGTCATATATACAAAGGGCATTGGAGACATTGGAACTGTGAGTTTTAGGTTTTTTTGGACACATTTGTATGCATTTGGGACTTAAAGTGAGGAAAACTCTTTCCACTCTCAGCGCTTGGTATCTATGTGCAAAGGACCCCTTGTATTCTGAGTGGACTGCATTAAGACCGCATATACGCAATCTACGTAACAAAACCATACATAGATTACGTAAATTAGTTATTACGCATGTGCAGTAGCTAATTTTGGCATCTAACGGACGTATTATTGGCGACGGACGTTGTTCTGGATCCAGCCCATTGTCACTTTAGAATTAATTATTCCTCTTTTCTTAGGATCAGTATCATCACCAGTGTATGCACTAGTCACTTTAGGATTAATCATCACTCTTTGCAGGTTTTATTTATTTTAGTAATTTTCATCTTTTTTTAGCCTCACCATTTGACCCCCCTCCCCCATGCGCCTTTTACACTTATTTTTGTTTTCACTTATCGCCAGAAAGACATTAATAAATTACAGACTGTGCAAAGAAGAGCAACTAAAATGGTCCATGGCCTGTGTCACAAAACATTCCAAGAAAGGCTAGAGGAACTAACATGTATAGCTTGTAGCAGGCAGAGAGGGGAGAGGGGGGACATGATAGCAGCTTTCACATACATCAAGAGTGATAGCAGCTTTCCAATATATCAAGATTAGTGACCGGCTAGAGGAGGGTGGCAATTTTCAAAGGAAGAGGTATAATAGAACATAAAGTGGAGGGTGGTAGATTCAGAGGAAATGTGGAGGAAAAATGACTTCACTGAAAGAGTGGAATCTGAGGTGGCTGAGGCTAACACAGTGGAACAGTTTACACATGCTTGGGATAACTAGAAGGATATCCTAAATCTCAAACTAAATTGAGGGTAATTAGGGTCTAGGGTTAGTATAGTTACTGGGTAGACTGGATGGGCCATGTGGCTCTTATCTGTTGTCACTTTATGTATTACCAGCACCTGCCAACCCAAGCAGTCAATGGCAACCTGGACTTTCTGGCTTAGTTCTGAGTGTGCCTGTAGAACTACAGACACCAGCATGCCATGGCTAAAATGGTGTTTTGTGTAGTTTTGGGATACAAATTCGGTGGGAGGAACCAAGGAATGGCTCTGTTCAATTTGATTCCCTCAAATTCAGATCTGTCGGATTCAATTCAATCCAAACCACTCATTTCAGGTAAGAAAGTTATATGAACACACCAGTTCTAATTCTGTTTGAATGCTAGGAATGGATTCGCAGTTGTGCTGGTAAGCGGAATACAAGTATAACTAATTAGTGGGCCCATAACGTTGAGCTGCAATATCCTATTTTCAATGAAAGTGAGTATTATTCTATTAAATTGGTTATCTGAAACTAAATAATATCATTGTTGATTTCTGCTGGAATGGTAACGTCTTCATTCTTAGAGCTGAAGTATATGAGTTTACTGTAATGCGACATTGCAATTGTGACATTAACTATTTAATTAAGAATTTTGTTACAAAAGGCCACGCACAAATTGATTTGGTCTTTAAATCATTATTTTTTTTGAACTTCATGACTAAATCAGATAATGTTTTATAATTAGTCAATTAAAATAAGTATGAATATTTTTTCATTGTTATGTTAGTGAATGTTTATTTCTACATAATCATTTGTTAAATATTTGGCCATTTTCTATGTGTTAAAACTGGCAACTGATCTAATAATTGGATTCAACTTTATTTACACGACCAAACTAAATAACCCCAGAAACAACAAACACAATCAAGTTGCATCACGTCAAGACTGAGTAGGAGTGCAATCCTAGAAACAATGACTTGATTATAAACAAAAACTACCAATATAGAGCATTTAACAGATAATTTCTTAGCTGCACTTTCCAATTGTAATACTAGTCTTTCAGCTTTTCATAACTATCGCAACGGAATTTATTTCTAGAAGACTAAAAGATGTATAAGTCTGTTATTCTGCCAAAATCATTTGTTGTGTACTTTTATTGGCTGTGTTTTTCTTCCATGCTGCCATGTTATTAAATACACACTTATGCAAAGCATACATTTTGCATTCAACTTATTTCAATATTTCTCAGAGCTCCAATAAATAGTTAATAAAGGTAATGAAAAGCCTTTAGAGCAGCTTGTGAGCATCGCAGTTTAATATAGAGGTACAGCTCATTCAGTGGCATTTATAGTCAGGATAAGCCAGAATTCATTTTAGATGTGCTGTCGTTTTATAGATTCTGCTGGTGCAATAAGTATAAGCACATGCTCTGTACAGTACATGACATTTTAGCTTCATTAGTAAACTTGACAAGATATTCCATTTAACACAAGATGACCTAGAAGTAAAGATATTTTTCAAAGTTGATACACTGGCTCCAATAAAATATGTGACATGTCTTTACAATAATATTTTAGATCTGTGCTTGAACCTTAAACTGTAAGGCGGGGATTCAATTGCAACAATTTACCTCTCCAATAGGCAAGAATCAGCTTATAGCTAATTGAATATCCCCCTCAGAAATGATAATAAATTAAAAATTACCTTATTAGGAGTTGCATTCAATTAAGTCTAAATTTGAAATACAGTAAATAAAAAGCTAGTATTTTTGTTTGTCCTGCTCACAAGCATTGGTCTTTTACCCAAGCTTGTCTACTGTTAGAATAGATTAATTAGGTGCAAAGTAGATGCAGTTGTGACTTTTTTTTCCACTTTGGTTCAGGCACTAAACATGTACTGCACTTATATAATAAAACAGCCCTTGAGCGCTTCCTCATGTAGGACTTGATCCTAACAACTAATTTGTATGTAATTATAGGGCTCGGCAATCACAGGTCCTTGGTGTCCACAACAGTGTGGTTTCACTGCTGAGGATTCTAGCTGAGGTTTTTTAGTATTTTTTAGTATAATTTCTAGTATACAATTCTATACGATTCTAGTAGTATAGGTGTGATGTGCACTACTAAGCTCAATATACCCATGGGTATTACGTAGGTTAGGTATATTTGAATTGAGTCACCAGTAGGATTTACATTTTATTGGCCAATGTTTATACAACCAGTGGTCTAATATTCTCTCGTTTGACGTGTGGATCTCAAAGGTTTATTTGCTTACTGTGATACACATACTTTTTTGTAACATTTTATAATTATTTTAGGATTCACCATCCCACTGAGTCTGTAGGTTCTTACATACCTATTTAACTTATTGATGATCATTTTTTATTATTTTACTGTCCTTTTAGCCGGTTGCAGTCTCAGCATAGAAGGAAAGATTTCCGAAATAGGGACATCCGAAAATACCTTTTCAGATGTCCCTATTTGGAATACCCCTCCATTTTCAATTTTTTTTAAAGAATGGGTGAGTATGCTGATCGGCATACTCACCCATTCCTTTTTGGAATCTCCGTCGCTGCCGCTACTGCAGGACCCACACCACGGGAAAGGTGAGTAATGTCTCCAGGGTTAGGGTCAAGCTGTAGTGGAGGGAGGGTTAGAGTCAGGTTGCAGGGAGGGAGGGTTAGAGTCAGGCTGCAGGAAAGGGAGGGATAGGGTCAGGCTGTGCGGAAGGGAGAGTTAGGGTAATTGAAGGGGAGGGTTAGGATTAGAGTTAGGGGAAGGGTTGGGGTAGTTTTGATCCTTACCTTTCGGGGCACCCTGTTCAGTGCTCCGTGGATCAATTGTTATGCCTCATCGAGGCAAAAGCAATCGAAACTGGCTGGGAGAAAACAGCCCTATTGAAACAGGGTCGTTCTGTCCGGGGACCCCCACCCCTTTTAGCCATGGCACCTTGCACCTGGTACATTTATTTAATGATTACACTCTTTTGATACCTTTATCCCATTTAGGCACTAGTGCACTTTCCTTAGTTTTAGGTATTTTAGGACTGGGTTGTGTGATATTTTGTACTTACCATCCCATTTATAGGCACTATTGCACTTGATATATTATATTTTATTCTTGGCTAATTGCTTAGTAGCGCCCATCATGCCCATCTTTTATTGCATTCTTGTTTTTTGAGTAGTCTGGTGACACTCTCATAGGCGGCTTTTAGTTTTTACTTTAGGCCCCAGTGCCCTTTACTCAATCTCTATACTCATAATTTCTAGTATAAGTGGTTATCAAAAGAGACCCAGAGTGCCATTTAGAGGCTTCTTTTTGCATTTAACACCTTTTGAAGTGATACTGTACTAAATCCAATAACAGTGTATTTCTAAATTCCTCTGTGCACCTCTCCTATTGTGGGGAAGAGGTCTCTTAGATTTAATTAAGTAAAGCCAGTTTAAAATCTCTCTGTATGGTTTAATCAGCTATCAAGTTTACTTATATATATATATATACACAGGTGAAACTAGAAAAAATAGAATATCGTGCAAAAGTTCATGTATTTCAGTAATTCAACTTCAAAGGGGAATCTAATATATTATATAGACTCATTACGTGCAATGTGAGATATTTCAAGCCTTTGGGGTAGATCCAGAACTCCGCTTGCAATCCGTTTACTAGCGTAGCGTATTTACGCGTACGGTACGCGTTTTATACTCCCCTAGGCACACCCCTTGAATGTACGTACTTTGACCGATTTCCGCTTTTCAAACCCTACCTTAACTTTTGGCTGCGTAATCGCTATCGTCCGCACACGTATGGATGGGCAACACGGACTTATGCAGCTAAGCACGCCCATACTGTACACTTTAAATGAAAACCCCCGCCTACATTGCATATTTTAGATGTACTTTTGTCTCACGTAAAATTGGCACGCCCGCATGTATGAATTTATGCAACTAATACATGAATGACCAACATGCTCAGAGTTACATTACGTTATGTAGCGTATCATCTGTGTGCGCATGCGCAGTACATAAAAAAAATCACGATTTTTTTTTTACGTGTCCGCCAGGCTTAAATTTGCACATAAGCGTTGTTTTGGATCTGGGCCTTTATTTGTGTTCATTTTGATGATTATGGCTTACAGCTTCTGAAAACCCCAAAATCAAAATCTCAAAAAATAGAATATTGTGACAAGAATCAATATTGTAGGCTCAAACTGCAAAGGGATCCTAAGCCTTTAAATGGTCCCTCAGTCTGGATCAGTAGAATTCACAATCATTGGGAAGACTGCTGACCTGACAGTTGTGCAGAAAACCATAATTGACAACCTCCACAAGGAGGGAAAGCCTCAAAAGGAAATTTCAAAAGAAGTTGGATGTTCTCAAAGTGCTGTATCAAAGCACATTAATAGAAAGTTAAGTGGAAGGGCAAAGTGTGGAAGAAAAAGGTGCACAAGCAACAGGGATGACTGCAGCCTGGAGAGGATGGTCAGGAAAAGGCCATTAAAAGTGTGGGGGAGTAGACTGAAGCTGGAGTTAGTGCATCAAGAGCCACCACACCCAGACGGATCCTGGACATGGGCTTCAAATGTCGTATTCCTCTTGTCAAGCTGCTCCTAAAAAACAAACAATGTCAGAAGCATCTTACCAGGGCTAAAGAAAGAAAGAACTGGTCTGTTACTCAGTGGTCCAAAATCCTCTTTTCTGATGAGAGCAAATTTTGCATCTCATTTATAAACCAAGGTCCCAGAGTTTGCTGGAAGAATGGAGAGGCACACAATCCCAGATGCTTGAAGTCCAGTGTGAAGTTTCCATAACACCTCAGCAGTGCCACAAGCTGATAGCGTCCATGCCACGCCTCATTGAAGCAGTAATTTGTGCAAAAGGGGCCCAAACCAGGTACTGAGTACATATGCATGATTATACTTTTCAGAGGGCTGATATTTCTGTATTTAAAAACCTTTTATTTTATGTAATATTCTAATTTTGTGAAATTTTGATTTTGGGGATTTCAGAAGCTGTAAGCCATAATTATCAAAATTAATACAAATAAAGGCTTGAAATATCTCACTCTGCATGTAAGGAGTCTATATAACTCTCACAAGAAACAGCTAAAACGCTTATTCATGCCCTAATTATATCCTGCATTGATTACTGCAATGCCCTTCTTATTGGTCTCCCACAAAATAAAATTGCCCCTCTACAGTCTATATTGCATGCAGCAGCGAGACTGATCTTCCTTGCAAAACGCTCAACTACAGCTACTCCACTCTGTCAGTCTCTACATTGGCTGCCTGTAAAATACAGAATCAAATACAAAATCCTCTTGCTAACCTATAAAGCCATAAGCAACACTGCACCCGCATACATTTCCTCACTTGTCTCAAGATATATCCCAGCACGTTCTCTCAGATCATCACAAGATCTACAACTCACCTCTGTACCTCATAAATGCTCAGATTTAAGGTTGCAAGACTTCCCCCGGGCAGCACCCACTCTCTGGAATAGCCTTCCTCGCTCATTAAGACTATCCACTACTCTACAATCTTTCAAGCGTTCCCTTAAAACACATCTCTTCAGACAAGCTTATCAAATTCCACAACCACCCTAAAATGCCCCTGCTCACAGTGGAATATTGGTATGACCAACAGATCGCTGAGGGTGCGATTGGGGGAGCATTCAAGTAATATACGGAATGCAGCAAAAGATAAATTGGCATTTAAATCATTAACTAGTGTAGCCAGGCATTATTTAGATCACCATAATTGCTGCATGGACGGTACCATTATGTTTGGGATGTATAGACTTCAAAGGAGTAATAGGGGTGGAGATTTGGCTAGGAAATTGCAATAGATAGAGGCAAAATATATTTATCTGATGGATGGAATGAGAAGAATGAAGCAATGGAGCATTTTTATAAAACATCTATTTTGTGTTCATTTAGATATTTATATCACGTGATTTGATAACTAAAGTCCCTTTATTGGGTTAATTAAAAAACTCTTTATACACTGTTATAGGTGTTATCCTTCAATAATCTATTTGTTCTATGCCAAGAACCAATGTATGTAGTACATCTTAAATATGATTGTGTTTATACTACTTTGACTCCATTGGTGGAATAAATGCCTTGAAGGAATTTGTAACACTTTGTATCAAATAGTGTAAACTTGATTCCAATAGGACACTGGTTACTTGAGCTCTATGTATCAACTCTTACTAAGTTGGTATCATATGTAATAGACTATGCTCAGCTGGTAAATTATGTTGATAATATGTTTCCTGCAAAGATTTAGTGCTTAACATAATGCTTTAAGATCTTTGACAGCATGCATATTTCTAACGATTCTCTGTTCACTCTGTCACTTTAAGGATTTATTCTCTTCTGACGTCAATCATCCCGGTACACTGATGTGGGCTGAGGTGATCCAATTAGCAACTCGTTTTGGCGCAATAAAAAGCCTCTCAATTCTGAATGCGCTCACCTTGAAAAAGCTGCGTGAGAAAAACGTGTCGGTGTTCCTCTCTGCATCTCCATTTGTAACTCCCAGTATAGCTGATTGTATTTCGCTACCATGCGTATGTACTTACCTGGTTATTGATTTGGCTGGCCTCAGGTAGGGATATGCAGCGGCCCCTTTATTTTCTTTTTCTTTAGTACAGGGATAGAAGTGGCCATTAGCCGTTGTTACGATAATCCTTATGTGTGATATATGTATGCACGGAGATGCGGAGATATATATATATATATATATATATATATATGTTTGTATATTCTTCGCAAAAATGCAGTTTTCAGCATTTACGATGGAGTTTATAAATATATCTTCTGATAAAATTCTTGAATTTTATTTCAGATGTATACGAAAAAAATAAACATATATTACCAAAACATCTGTAACATGTTAAACTCCTTTTCTTTTTCTTTCCTTTACATTGATATTTAAAGTGATGAACGCCCAAGAACATGACATCTTTTTTTTTTTAATTTGTAGCTCGCAAAATTAAACAGCTAGTCAAGAAAAAAGAAAATACAAAGGATTGTACAATTTGTTATTTGAATCAATAGTGACAAGCAGAGAGCCAATCTGGTTCATTTTAAATGTTACAAAAAAAAGTGAAAATTCTTAACTCATTCTGATTTTGGTAATATGCCAGTAGTGAAAGGTGAAAAGTAATAATTTAATGATTGTCCTGTTTTTATGACTTAGTCAGCATAGTCATGCCTGCCAAATAATTGACACACTAGCTGAATTCTATAAATTGCCAGAAAACCCCTAAAGAAAATAATGAGTAATTGGATCCAGAAGGGTGGCTTAATATTCTGGCTTCATCAAGACTATTTATTTTGGCTCCTCATCAGCATTGTTTAAAGATGACTTAAGGATAGTATAGTTTTTAATGTAAAACTGAAAGTAGTAAGAAAATGTAAATTAGACTGAAATAAGTATATTCATTGCTAGTAATATAAAATCCTAGATCTTTTCAATTAACATTTAGGACCTGATTCAGAGTTTTGTATAAATGAGTGAAGAAACTTACACTGATTCAGAACCCTAATTAGTAATATAGAGAATAAGTATGCATTTGAAGCATAAAAACTGGATGTACAGTAGTTGATGCAATCAGCTGATTTTGACACTGATACTGTGGGTTTGGTACAAATTCTTGGCGCAAGATATCCCGATGGAGGAAATACTGACATGAGTTCCCTGAATCATAAAATCCTCACAAGATAAAGATAAATATTGACACCTACAATTCCTCCAATGTCATTGATGGACCCATATGAAATCCTAAAAACTTAAATCCCGGCACCTAAAAATATCAACATGACAATAATCTAGACATGTAAGAAATGCCGACAAATTAAATTTGCAAACATTTTGATTCTAACTTTTTGGAGTAGATATATATAACTTGAATTATGACAATTATTATACATTTTTTTTGGGTGGGGGTCCTCGCTTCCCAGCCAGTTCCGAAATAGGCTGGGATATCGATTGCTTATGCCTCTATGAGGCATAGCAATCGATCTCCGGAGCACCGAATACGGTGCTCCAAAAAGTAAGTGAGAAAATCTAGCCTTTCCCTGATTCTAACCCTAACCCTCCACTTCCATGACCCTAACCCCACATTACCCACAGCCTGACCCTAACCCTCCTTTCCCTGCAGCCTGACCCTAACCTTTCCTTTTCTATAGCCTAACCCTAAGACCCCCATCCCTGCAGCCTCACCCTAACTTTTTCCATGTATGCCCCTAACCCTTCCTTCCTAAGAGACTAACCCTAACCCTAACACTAAAAGTCCCTGGAGATGTTACTCACCTCTCCAGAGCTGTCATCTGCGGCGGCTCTGCAGCGAAAATGAATGGCTGAGTATGCCAATTGGCACACTCAGCCATTAATTAAAAAAATCTATGAAACAGTTTCCATTCGAAATAGAAACAGTCGAAAAGGAACTTTCGGCTGTCTTTATTTCTAAAAGCTGACTTTCGGACCGGGAACTTGTAACACTTTTTTTGACTGGTTAGCCCCGCTTTATATTTCCCCAACCCAAACCCTTATGCTAATTCTTACCCTAATTCTCCCCTTAAATAAGCCTAACCCTAAGTCTCTCCTTCTGAAATCCAGCCCTACCTCGCAACCTAACCCTAAGTCTCCCCTTCTACAATCTCTCCCTGCAGCCTAACCCTAAGTTTCTCCTTCTAAACTTCATCCCCTTCCTACAGCCTAATCCTAAATCTCCCCTTCTGAGACCCATCCCCTACCAGCAACCTAACCCTAAGTTTCCCCTTCTAAGCTCCATTCCTTCCCCACAGCCTAACCCTAAGACTTCCCTTCTACACTGAATTCCGTCTCCACCAGCCCAACCCTAAGTCAGTTTAGCAATCCTTCTACTCTCTACAGCCTAAACCTAAGTTTCCCCTTCTAAGCGCCATCCCCTCCCTGCAGCCTCACCCTAAAGCTACCCAACTAACTTGTTCGGTTATAGAAAAGTGTCACAAAAAAAAGTGACCATAAAAACTGTCTCCTTAAGTTTGTAACAATAGAAATGGATTTTTATTATTCAGAATTTCTTTTGTATCAGCATTACTATTGCAAGCTGGGATTATACAGAATTAAAATGTTGGGTATTCTAGCTGCCTGTATTTTATGTGTAGGGA
>WWET01005988.1:26732-42426 GCA_011038615.1 Limnodynastes dumerilii
ATCATACCATGTGAAAAAGGTTGGCGGATAAAATGGGAGAAGTTGATATTTCACTGTTGCGGCAGGATTTACAGCGCAAACAGAGAGAGTGGGAGAGGTGAAGCAAAGTTTCGGCCTTGGAGGATACATTTGCGCCACTCAATAGTGATGTGGCCGATCTTTGGGAGCAATTCCGTAAATGCAAAGCCAAGCTATGCGATCTTGAAGGGAGGCTAAGCAGAAACTGCTTGCGTTTTGTTGGTGTTCCTGAACACATTGAGGGCCAACAACCGGAGACCTATCTGGAAAATCTGCTACTGAAGGAATTTGGTAGAGAGGCTTTTTATTCCCATTTCGCTGTGGAGCGGGCACACCAGATTATTTTGCAGCCCCCTGCGCCAGGAGCGGCCCCATGTACATTCATAACCGAATGCTATCTTTCACCTTATGTGACAACATGGACCTATCAGGATTGAAAACACCACCATCTCTGCATTTCCTTATTACGCTTTAGAGGTCCAAAGGAGCAGGGTGCAATTCACCCAGATTCGTCAAAGCTGTGATATCTTAAGCTTTCTTACTCCATCTCGTTCCTGACCCGGCTGTAGGTGGTAGTGAATGGAAAGTCCCACTTTTTCTCTACTCCACGGGAGGTTTAGTACCGGCTGGAACGCAACCTTTAGCACAGGCCGTCATCCCAACATTAGTCTGCAAGGAACTATCACCTCTTTGCTCATGGACTACCCACAAAAGCATTGGCTAAGTTTTCACTTTTCTTGCTTTTATGCTACTTTTTTAAGAAGTAGAGGGTCACAATTTTCTTCTTACCAAATGTAGAGGATTCTCCTAGGCTAGGGGTTGCAGGACAGCAGCTGTACAGTTAGCGACTAGTGTTTTCTAGAAGGAGGGAATAGGGGATTAGGGTTTTTCTTGGAGTTTTGCGGGTCTAGGTATACCTTAGTTTAAAAGGATATATGGGGTGGGTGAGGAATTGGGAGTGTTTAAGTTTGTTCTTCATGTATGTTTATATGTATTTTATTGTTACATCGATCAAGTGTCATTTATCATCTGCCTTTGACAACAGAGAAGCAAAGTCTCCTGGTTTCAGCAGTGCAGCATCGAGCATTCCGTTTCCTTTACATGTTCTTGTTGGTTGGATGGTTTTTGACCTGGGCATCCCCCATCGCTACAGTGAGTACTATCTGCACCACATGAGTAGGAACACACAACACAATCTCTCTTTCATAATTTGGAATGGTAGAGTCCTTAAAGGTAATATTAAGTGTTCATTGGTCCTTAATTATGCTAGGAAGAAAGCACTGAATGTTATTTGCCTGTTGGAGACTCATTTAGTGGGCGGTTAGGTTTTAGCTCTGAAATGCAAATTTTTGGGTTGGACATACCATTCTGGGTTGGACGTACCGTTTTTCCACTCAATCCTGCGGGGTCTCCATTCTTTTCCACAAATACCTGAAGTTTAAACTAGAGGACATACATATAGACCCAGTAGGTCGATTTGTGTACATTAAAGCACTTTACGACACATCCCCATTGATCCTGATAGCACACTTTTTCCCTCCTCCATACTCCAACTCCTTGATGAAAACAGTTCCCTCCTATTTGGCTAAATTTTCAGACACCCATGATCCCCAATTTGGACAGATGGAAAGAGGTGGGCTCTCTCCAGGACCATACTCACTCCCCATTCGCTAGTTTGGTGGATGGGTTAGGTCTAAGGGATGCCTGGCGAATACACAACCCTTAATGCTCACCCTTAACATCCTGTATAATTCTGGTATTAGATTTTGGAAATGAAACCCCCTCTGGCTCTTGCTAGTAGTCCCACCTCATCATGGGTAGGGTACTTCAGCAACAACCCCATTACAAGTGTACCAACCTTCACCTTGGATGCGTTTAAAGCATACATGAGAGGATCCTTTATGAAAAGGAGAGCATAGATTATAAATGTAATAGGCAGACTGAGAAAGATCTGGAGCAACGTTGCCAAGACCTAGATATCTCTCTTCCCACTCACTTTCAGATTGAATAGCAATGTTGAGAGCCCAGTCTGATTGGACGCAGTTTTTAACTGACAAATTTAAGCGTAAACTGATGTTTTCAAAACACAACCAATATATACATGTTGACTGTTGTGGTAGCTATTTAGTAAGACTTGCTAGAGATGAACAGGCGGCTAGGACTGTAACAACAATAGCTGATCACGCCAAACATTATCCGCTAGGAAGGAATAGGATAGTGGTTTTCCTCTCCTTCTTTAGTACACTTTACCAGTCGCAGGTCTATTACTCCCCCGCACAACTCTCTACATATCTTGATAGGATACAACTTCCCCAATTGGACACTGAGGACCTACTCTTTTTAAATGCCCCAATTAGCGAGCTGGAGATAGAGGTGGCAATATTGTCAATCCCCAACCATAATGCCCTGGGGAGTGATGGGATACCAGGAAAGGTTTACAAAATGTATTGGACCTTTTTCACCCCAAAGCTACTGGAACTGTTTAATTTGGTCCTGGAGGTGGGCAGCTTCCTGAGTCTATGTCAGATGCACTAATTATTCTCATTGCTAAACCTGACAAGGACCCCCTCTCTTCCCTGAATCATACTGACCGATGTCATTGCTTGCTACAGATGTTTAGGTCTTAGCAAAATTCTAGCCACTAGACTCAATGTTGTCATTACAAAAGTTATTCACTCAGATCAAACAGGCTTTATGCCAGGTCGCATCACAGCAACAAATCTTAGATGCCTGTTTATATGTCTGCAACTGGCAGCGGATGGGGGAGTGGAAGCAGTGGACGCCTACCTCTGGGAAGTACATCTGTGATTTAATATGGGGGATAATTTTATTAAATGGACCCAATGTTATATGCAATAAACGGATATGTGTTTAAGGCCACACTAGCACACCTTTTGGAGTGGGTAGAGGAACGAGGCAGGGATGCCCTCTCTCGTCTGCATTATTCGCATTGTCTGATTTGGGAAACCGTGGATATCTGGGGCCTTCCCACAAGGGGAGCACCTGATAAAATTGTCCTCTACCCCAATGACATGCTCCTTTTCCTAGCAGGCAAAAATGGCTCCCTGTTCAAACTACTACAAGTGATGTAGGAGTTTGGGTGCTTTGCAGGGTTGTGTTTTAATTGGAACAATTCTCTCTGAATGGCGTGATTCTGACTGCTCCGGATTGCTCTGACACACTGATTTGGGCTACTGATCGGAATCACAGTTAACCCCCTGGAATACATAAGATTGACCCAGTCACTACATGAAAGATGATTCTTTTACCCAAATATTTATACCCACTGCAGCACTCTCCCTTATACATTGTCAATCAGATGTTCCAGTCTATTCATGAGAATATTTCCTTGTTGGGTTTGGCAGGGGGTAGATCGCAGGTACGATTAAACATCTTACAGAGAAGCAAGGAAGAAGCAGGTTTGGTATATCCAAATCTTAGATTATATTACCTAGCAGTACAAATGGCATGGCTGGTTTGATGGGTGGGGGAGGATGTTGACTCTACCTCTGAAATCTTTCTTAAGAAATGGGGTGGTTGTGGTTGGTCCCCTGGGCAAAACTAGCTTGCAAGGAATAAACTGAGGAGCGACGTCCCACTCCTGAGACAGGCTAGGTTGGTGTGGAAACTGGCTTATAACCTTTTGAGTGGGGAAGGCATGGATCAGGAAACACCGTTGTGGTAAAATCAACAGTTTGACTTATTTATCTCATCAGAGCTGTCATTAGCGTCGGGATGTCCTGCGGTGCAGGACATGAGTTGCGTCGGTCCACAGGGTTTTTTATTTTTCTAATACCTCCTCCACGGATTACAAGCTTAGAAGATGGGATCGTTATCAAGATGGTAAGTAACTATTTTTAATTATTATTTTTATGCTATTTTTTTAGTCATGTATTTTTTACATTTCACAATTAGCGGTAATTTTTTTAAAACATTATTTGGGGGTATTAAATGTAATTTATTCTTTGTAGGGGGGCATGAAATGTTTAGTATTTTGTTAGGGTAGGGGCCGGCCCTATATTTTATTTAGGTGCTAGGAGGGGTATGTATTTGTGTGGTGTTGTAACGGATGACAGGGTATGCTGGCACTTGTATTTCTCCAAGCGCTAGCATACCCTGTCATCCTTGGGCATGCTGATGATTGTAGAACTACAAGCATCAGCATGCCCTATACGTGCAAAAAAAAAATTTCAGGTTTCCGACGCTAGAAAGAGATTTGTTTACTGTTGCAATAGCAACAGTTGACAAATCTAAGCCAATCGGAAGACAAAATGAAAGACCCGGGTTGAAAACAACGCTGGCGCTTTCACATTGCCACTCTTCCTGGGTTGAACACGGGAAAAACCCTTCTTTTTCCCGTGTTCAAGCCCCAGGTCTCTTGACCCGGGTCTCCCGGAAGTGGCGGTTTCACATCACCACCAAAAACCTGAGTTTTTGCTAAATGCCGTGTTTTTGATAAAAATCCCGGGTATTTTCTGGTGATGTGAAAGGGGTATTAGATGCTAAGGAATGGGATAATGTGTTGGTGTCCACTAGACACACTACATCATCTAAACGCTTTCTGGAAATTTGACACGCCAAAGACTGTGTGGCCTGGGTAGGAGATAAAATGAAAATTGTCCAAGACCTTTTTGCATTTCTTATGGCTCTGTCTCTCCTAGTACTCTGGAGATTTCCCTCCCCATAGACCCTAAAACTTGTCTATTTGGCCTCTCACTAGAGGATACATTGATAAAACCAAAGTGATTATAGCCCATAAGTGGTTGGCTGACGACCCTTCTAGAATAGGAGACTGCATGTCACTGGTGAAGGATATCATAGCGCATGAGAAATATGTCTATAAAATTAGGAATGCACTGCAGAAATTTCATAAAGTATGGGACCCCTGTATGGACTCCACCTTTTACACGGGAATTGGTCCCTTTGTTCTCCAGCTTGTCGAAGCACTTGCTTCTATATCAGCTGTTGACCACTCCCACTATTAACGGGTCCGGTATGAAATCCCTGCGCTTAAATTCCCGGCGCTTAAAATACCTCCACCAGTTTCTCTACACTCATAATCCTGGCATGTTAAAAATCCCGGCACCAAAAATTACCGGAAATTTAAAATACCTACACGCCTAAAATACTAAAATACCTACACTGAAAATCCCGGCACGTAAAAAATCCTGGCGCAAAAAATTCACAACAATTTTAAATACCTATACACTAACAATCACGGCAAGTAAAAATCCCGGCAAGTAAAAAATACTGAAATGCAATACCCAACTTTTGTATTACTACAAGCATCAGCATGCCCAAAAAACTGTCAACCCCCAGTCTGACCAGTCACATACACAGCCCCCAGCCTGACCCGTCACATACACAGCCCCCAGCCTCTAGATTATGATTAAATACCCCAACAATTCTTATATAATTGTCATGCAATACACAAAAATATTACACATAACACACTAATAAAAGCCAGAGAATTCCCAAAAAACACTTGTTAAATACACCTACATATTACACATAACTCACTAATAAAAGCCCGACAATTCGCAAAAAGCACTTGTTAAATACACCAACATATTACACATAACACACTAAGAAATGCCCGACAATTCCCAAAAAACACTTGTTAAATACACCAACATATTACACATAATACACCAAGAAAAGCCCGACAATTTCCAAAATGTCATTTAAAAACAGTATACGTATAATACATAAAATATATGAATAAAATAATGACATTAAAATAATTAATAAAAAGAAGTACTTACCATCTTGAATTGGATCCCATCTTTCAAGCTTTAAATCCGTGGGGGAGCATTTTGGAAAAAAAAAACATGTGGGACCACCGCAACTCATGTCATGCACCGCAGGATATCCCGACACCAAACGTTATTTGTCACCATGGAAACAGGATTTCCCTGGCTGCCCAAGGACTTTTGAAAAAGGGCGAAGCCCAAAACGCGTAAAGTGACCAGCGGTAGGAGAGACTCCCATATCACAAGCTGCCATTTCCCTGTCTTTAGCGTGGAGAATCTCAGTACAGCCGTTCCTGGGCGTCCCGGTGGTACTCAGCAAAAGGACCATCTGATTCCTACACTTGGACAATAGGGGTATGCTATCTTGTCAGCTCTGGGACTTTTCATAATCCATGTACTGTACATATGTTTTATGTATTTTTATTCATCTTAGTAAAATGTATCTTTTGAACCATTTCATCAGTGGGCTGATTTCTTTTGGATACATTGCACCTGGATGGTAATTAATTATGTCTCTCCTGTTTTCTTTTGTATGTTATGGATGCCTCTGAGAAAGACCTTTTCAAACGGCAGTAGGTCTATACAAATTACGTGTTTAAGGACTTTTTAAAGGATTTTTTGAGGATTATTTCATTTATCTACTTATATCTTAAGAGACTTTTTGGACAGTTCTAAGATATTCACTTTCTTAATTATTTATTTGTTTTGAAGAGACCTATCCAAAAGATTATACATCTCTAGAGACCACTTGTATGCCGCTTCATATATTGAATATTATTTCATCACTCATGCAATCTATAGAAATGTGGTATTAATAATTAGCATGTCAGTTTGGTTTTTATATTTCATTTATTTATTCATCTTCGGTCACACAATTCAGCGCTTTTCTCTTCCCATTGCCTTTTTTTTTATTTCTGTGAATTTTGGGGTTGGGTACCCCAGGGTGAGAGGACTGCTGCAGTTTTGGGAAGGCGCTTTTAAAGAGATATATACTGTATTTTGTATTTAACGAGTGGTTTTTGGGAATTGTCTGGATTTTCTTAGTGTGTTATGTGTAATATGTTGATGTATTTAACAAGTATTTTTTGGGAATTGCCGGGCTTGACAATTATATTAGAATTGTCAGGGTAGTTAATCATAATCTAGAGGCTGGGGGCTGTGTATGTAATGGGTCAGGCTGGGGGTTGACAGTTTTTTGGGCATGCTGATGCTTGTAGTGCTACAAGCATCAGCATGTCCTGCCGGCACCTCGAAGTCGGGTATTGAATTAAGTGCGCATCTGCCAGCACCAAACTCACTCTTAAGTGTGAATCAGGTCCTTTGTTTCTAAAAGGCACTGTACAATTTACCCTGATGTTTGCTAACTGTATGTTTTATTATTTTTTTTTGTTTGCAAGTTTGCTTACTTGCTTCACAAAAAGTGTCAAGACAAAGGAAATAAATAAGACCAAAGGTTTGTTTACCAGGGAGATAGATACAGGGGTTAAATGATCTGTTTGTTTGCCAGGGAGACAGATACAGGTATTAAGTGATCAAAGGTGTGATTCAGAACAACATTCACATGAAAAAGTCAGTCTATTTTATGCCTATAAGAGATTGTCCATTTTGTTTCTGATTAGGATTTATATTGCCAAAACTACAAATCTTATAATTAGGTTTACAAACTGAGATAAGTTGTCCCCCCTTAGTTTCCACAAATCTAGAGGGGGAGAAATAAAAGTGGTAAGATAAGATTGCAACTCTCAATTTGATATAAGCAGTGCTTTTTTGTAAAAAGGTGCTGGAAATCACAAGTCGTGTGATCACACGATCAGTCACAAGCCGAGCAGTGCCATCACAACCAGTGTGGACGAAGCACGCATGCATCGGACTCGACACACAAGCAGCCCACATGTACCGTTTAACGATTTTGCCGACTAAACTTTTAAAACGTAGAAAATCCATCGCAAAAAGGTGCCGGAACTCTGTTCTGGTGCGTTATATGACAAAGAAAAGCACTGAATATAAGTATAGTCACAATCAGCCAGATCCAGACCTACATACACAGCAGATGTTACGCCATGTAACTCAAGGTGTATGGCCCAGTCACGTATCAGCAGCGTAACAATGCACAAAGGGGCGTGACAGCCATACAACACCTGTAATTACACATCGGGGGCAGGGTAAGGCATTTCAATTGTACGGTATGGGCGCGCTTAGGCACGTAAGTACGTGAGGCCTATATGTACGTCAGTATTTACGCTGTGTAAAATGAAGGTAGGGTTTGGGTAGCATAAAACAACCAAAATACGTACTGAATGCTTAGAAAGTACACTAGCGTAACTACGATACGTGATGAAACGTATCAAGCACGTAGGTCTGGATCTACCCTAAGCATAGTAAGTTCTGGAAGCATGTTTCCTGAAGAAAATATACGTCTGTTCTACAAAGCTTGAGAATAGCAAGAAGTTTTTTCTCTTCAGTAGTCTATAGAGCTACAGAGCCTGAACATGAAACAAGTCAATGAGTAAGGGAGCCGACGGGCGGCGTAGTGAATCAGGCCCTTTGAGTTCAGTACGAAAGCGTATTTACGCTAGCTGCTTGAGTAACTTCGACTTTTTGTATGTACTGCGCATGTGTGCAGTAGATGTTAAGTGTCATAACTCTGATCGCACGTACCTTCCTCGTAAATACGTACGAAGGGGCGTGTCATCTTTACGATTGCCCGAAATACACTCTTTAGGCGGAGGGAGGCATTTAAATTGTACAGTATGGGCCGGGTTACAATCCACTACGTATGGCCGTACTTACGCAAGGAAAAGTTAAGGTAGGGTTTGGTACTCGTAAATCAAGTAAATTACGTGCGACCGAGGGGAGTGCATAGTACTTATGATTGCGTAAATACGCTACGAGATCGTACTTAAACTGCACTTAGGTCTGGATCTGGCCCTTTCTGTGCGTACGTGGCCTGAAGTACACAAGTCAGGATCCAGCCCTTTAGTTTGAGGACACTTTGTTTGCAGAATTGTGCCACCGAGGCATCCTTGAAGCATTTGAACACACACCTCATTTTTAAGGGGAATATTGGCACATCAGTAAATGGGTATTAGAAATTATTTCTGTGTCAGTGTTTTTGCCATACAGAAAAGGATACATATAATTATCTCCAAAATTGTTATGTCAACTCATGAGATCGTTTAGTCAATATTTCCAGAACTTATTGTTACAGTGAAAGCCTTAGGCTTTCCCACCGCTGATAAGTGAAACATTACTCAAACAATGAAAACCCACAATAGACATATTTATATTTAACTATTGTAAAGTATATGAAACTATAATTATAAAGAAAATGTAACATCTGGGGCCAGAGTTACTGAACTGCAGAAAAAAGAACCAAGGACCCCATAGGGCCGCAGGGCCATAAACGGCAGACAGGTGCCTCAAGGATCACATTAGACAGGCAGGGGTTAAGCATAGGGCAGTGGGGAGGGTAGTATAGGAATAGGGGAGAGGTTAGTTGGGAAAGAGGGGGGGGAGTAGCTAGGGCTTAAATAGGGCTGTAAGTTTGGGGGTGGGCACTCGCCGAGAGGATTCAGACAGAGGAAGGTTAAGTGTTTGCATATAGCATCGTTGTTGTAGTGCTTTCTGTCTATTTCTTTCTCTCTG
The DNA here is from genome assembly GCA_011038615.1 of Limnodynastes dumerilii. NCBI lineage: Eukaryota > Metazoa > Chordata > Amphibia > Anura > Limnodynastidae > Limnodynastes > Limnodynastes dumerilii. Next base: position 36,149 of record WWET01005988.1, read on the forward strand.
TCTCTCATTCTGTCCCTTATTCTTTACCTCTTCATTTGTCTTTTCCTTAAGTCTTATTCCCTTCTCTCTAATTGCGTTGATCTGCCTGTCCCTGTCGGCATTGGTGGCATAGCTGCGGCGGGTGAGCGCGGCGCCAGGAGGATTACCTGCTCCGCGTGGTTCCCAGCGGTCCAGTGCATCTTCAGCCTCCCCGGCCATGTCGTGGCCTGTTAGGACCCGGGCGGCTCCTCCGCTTTCATGAGGAGACAGCCATTACTTCACGTACGCGGGCTTCCGGTTCCAACCGGAAGTCATGTGACGTCAGCCACACGAGGCAGTTGGGTGCTGCGGAGCAGTCGCGGGCTGTAGTAGAGGAGGCTGCGGTAATGGGTGCGTTCCTGGTGGGGGCATGGTGGATCCCCCTGTATAGCTAGCTGGGGCTCCCCCAATGGCAGGGGGCTCTCTGGCTGGCAGTAGGGGATCTCTCAGCCCCTCTTTGATACATGACACACCAATGGGGTCTGAGGTCAGACACACTAAAAAAGCTCAAAAAGAGAAACACCAGGGTAAGAGAACACATACAACAACCACCAGCAGGGGCTCTGGTGGTTCCTTATTTTCTGAGCAGTTCAGAAGGGCCTCTATAGTGTCATCTTGCCCTTCATCTGCTTCAGCCCTTCAAAGGAGCTTGTAACACCGTTCTTCCACGTCTGCTGGGTTGTCACATAAGAGCAGCTCCAGATCAGCTGGACAAGAAGTTTCGCAGCAAGGTCAGCAATGGGTCATTCCTTCTGGCGTTTTTCCTCAGCATTTATGGTCGCAGGGTGCGGGGGGAACACCATTCCAGTTTCCTTTTGCCATCATGCCTATTATGTCTACTCCTGCGGGCCCAGCGGGAGGTTTTTCATTTCCCCTAATGTCCGCGAATTTAAGCACCTCCGCTGTACAGACACAAGTTGTGGATAATCAGGCAGACTGAGCTGGGTGTGCACAAGCGGGTGAAGGTTCTGGTGTACCTGATGCTAATGTTTCACTTCCTCCAGGACCTTCTGTCGCTCAGGTCGGGGCGGTTGCGGAGCTGCAAGCTCAGCCCGCTGGAGAGGTTCCGGGGCCATCAACGCAGTCCTTGCGCCAGGTGACTCTACCGGAGAGGTTGAGTTAGTGCCGGTAACTGGCGCAAATCATTCTCCTTCATTATCTGACGGGGTTTCTTCTATAGGGTCTAATGATTCACAGCTTAAGCCTAGTAAGGTCATGAAGCTGCTGCGGAAAAGCTTAGGTTTGGGGGATAGTAAAACTGGCCAGGCACCCTCAGATGCGTGGGCAAAGAAGGTGGCTAGGCCCAGGGCAGCAGCGATGGCATGTCCCAACACCGAAATTTTTTGCCAAATTAGATTGTCGGTTAGGGATAGAATAAAAAAAGGCAAGTATGTCGATATTTTCTCCCTAACTGAGGATGCTAGGAAAGGGCTGGTAGCTGAGATGGCGAAAGGCGGCGCGGGGGAAGAGGCGTTTAAGACCTTCACCAGATGGAACAAAGGTTTTTGCGTCTTCGCAGCCTGTTATGTGGAGTTTCAGCCAAGCGAGGCTAGGGCCATTTGGTGTTACTTGCACCTAATACAAGAGCTGCACAGTAACTTCAAGGGTTCTGTATGGAGGGCCTACGATGAGAGCTTCCGTAAGAAGCAGGAGGGCCTTCCATGTTTGGACTTCGGCATAAAAGATGTCGAGGTCTGGACATCGGTGACGCAGTCGAGCAAGTTCGCCAGCGAGGGGCAGTCCTTTCGTAGGCCAGCGTCACAGCAGCAGAAAGGGGGCGCAAGGGGTTTCACCCAGGGCAAAGGGAAATGCTTTGGGTTTAACAATTCAAGATTTACCAGAGGGACAGCTTGCCGCTTTCGACATGTCTGTATCAAGTGTGTGTGTGTGGGGGGGTGATCCAGTCACCCAGCCAAGGACTGTCGAGTGCAGCCCCCCTCAGCCCCAAGGGCACAATATGGTCCCAGGGCTATTACACAGGGCCCCGTCACCAGTTAAATTGGTGAAATTGGACGCCATGCACGTATGGCTTAGTATTTACCCTTTAAGGGACGTTGGTAAGTTGTTAGGCTTTGAATTTTAATTTGGTTTTAGGCTTCCCATTGTTGGTTCAGTTAATTCAGTATGTCCGAGGAATCTCAGGTCGGCAAGACAATTCCCAGACATTCTTGAGCAGAAGGTGGCCGATGAGGTGCGTAAAGGTAGAATCACTGGCCCTTTCAGCCGTCCACCGCTGGAAGGGTTAGTGATTTCCCCAGTGGGGGTTGTTCCAAAAAAGACCCCGGGGAAGTTTCGATTGATACAGCACCTGTCATTCCCGGAGAGTGGCTCAGTTAATGACGCCATTGATCCGGGTCAGTGTCGGGTGGTGTACCAGTCGTTCAAGGAGGCGTTGGGTATGGTGCGTTCCTGCGGGAGTGGGGCCCTTATGGCGAAGCTGGACATTGAGTCCGCTTTTAGGCTTCTTCCGCTGCATCCGGATTCATTTCGCTACATGGGTTTCAGGATGCAGAAGGGTTTTTTTGTGGATTGTTGCCTCCCAATGGGTCGCGCCATATCTTGCGCCTTTTTCAAAAAATTTAGCACCTTTCTGCATTGGTGGCCTCCAATTTGGAGGTACAGCTTTACACTGATGCAGCTGGGTCAATGGGATTTGGAGCGTATTTTCAAGGGCAGTGGTGCGCTGCGCTATGCTCGGAGGAATGGAGCGAGATGGGTCTTACTGCTAACTTGCTGGTACTGGAGCTTTTCCCCATCGTTGTCGTGGCAGAGCTTTGGTCAGCGGAGCTTTGTAATAGGAATATAATGTTCTGGTGCGACAACATGCTGGTGGTCCAGGCCATCAACAGGCAGAGGGCATCATCACCGCTGGTGGTTAGGCTTCTTCGTTTTCTCGTGTTGACATGCTTGTGGCACAATGTTACATTCAGGGCCCGGCACGTGCCAGGGGTCGAAAATAAGATTGCTGATGCGCTGTCGCATGGGGAATGGGAAAGATTTAGGGAGCTGATCTTTGGCAGTTCGTGAATCCGGCCTAGAAGCGCGAACGCATCCCTGGCCCCGGCGACATTGAGGGTGTATAGCCGCACATGGTCCGAGTATATGGGAAAGAAAGACAGCCAAGGGAAGGTGGGGGTTGATTTCCTGCTAGGTTGGATATGGCAGGAGTTTGAAAGGGGAAGATCAAGGGCTAGCATGAACACAGCTTTAGCAGGGATTGCCCACTTCTCGGTAATTAAGGGACGGCAAGACTTTACTAAACATTTGATGGTTAGAAAAGTTATGAAGGGATGGGGCCACAGGCAGCCGGGGGGCGACGACATTAGAAGGCCTATCGATTTGGAGTTATTGAAAAGAATTATGACAGTGATCTTGTAGGTAACCTCTTCCAGATTTGAGAGTTGTTTATTTCAGGTGTCTTGCATGGGCGTTTTTCGGGGCCTTCCGGGTTAGTGAGCTGGTGGCCGCTGGGAAAAAGGCGGTCAATTCCGGTATGCTCACCAAAAACGTGGTTATGCAGGACAGCTCGATAGCCTTCAAGGTCCACAGGTCCAAAACTGACCAGTTGGGTAGAGGTCGGTGGGTTTTCTTGTCGTTGCATCCCGATTTGACTGTGTGCCCTGTAAGTCTGGCTAGGAAATATAAAGATTTGGTTTCAGCTACGGGCAACAACTGGCTAAGCCCCGAGAAAGGGGACCCCTCACAAAGTATCATTTCAGCTTTGTTTTGAAACAGTGTATCATGGCTTTGGGTCTGAGTGCATCCATGTTCAGGACCCACTCGTTTTGAATTGGGGCAGCCACTTCCGCCGCCCTAGATGGCAGGTCACCAAGGGCGATTAAGGCACTGGGGCGATGGAAATCAGCAGCATATAAGAAATATTTAAGGTTGGATAAGGTAGTGGTAAGTTAGCGCTAAGTGTTTGTCTTGGGGGGCCTCAGAGCTTTGAAGCACCTAGGATTAGCTGCTCGCCTTCGGGGGGGCACAGGGGGGATTTTCTTCTGTTTTTGATCCTCCCAGTAAGGCTTTCTGTTAGTTGCGGGCCTTGGAGGTTTCAGGGAGTTGTTTACCCTTGTTAGGTGCGTTCAGGGCCTTTGGCCTCCTCCTCCCCACCCCCTTGTGTTTTTCCCGGGGTAGGTAGGCGTTGAGGAAAGTTTTAGTGGTAAGTGTTTGGCAGTTTTTAAGCATGTAAAAATAAATAAATAATAATTATATAATTATTTATAAGTTTAGATAATAGCATATTGTAGAGTTTTACTTGTTATTGGAGTTAAGGGTTAAGGTAGTTGAGATTAGTACGGTTCACAGTGGCAATTCAGTGGTTGAGTTAGGTAGCTAGATATGTAAGAAATTTTTTGTTAAAAACATAAAAAAAAAAAAAGAAATTCTAATTTAGTAAGTTATTAAGTAGGTAATTTAAGGACGTTAATTTAAGGTAGGTTAAGTAAGTTATCATACGTTAATTGTATAGGCTTTGTAGCAGTGAGATTGCATAGTTAGATGGAGTAAGTTAAGTGGTATTGCTTGTCTTTCTATATATATATATATATATATAAAAAAAAATTCTAATTCAGTAAGTTGTTAAGTATGTCAAGTTAAGGTAGGTTAAGTAAGTTATCATAAGTTGAATAGGCTTTGTATCAGTGAGATTGCATAGTTAGATGGAGTAAGTTATGTGGTATTGCTTGTCTTTCAGGTCATCCGTTGGGCCATTCATTTGTATTTTGAACAGGCCGGCTGGTTGAGACAAGGGGCACTCCGTCACCTCCTGCAGGCTTGGATTGGTTAGGGTTTAGGGGAATGAAATGTATTTATTCACCTTTTTACGCAGTGCGCTGGTGCGTTTCGGTCAGCCCGTGGTCGTTAACGTACACTTGGGCGGTAACGACTTGGTTACAAGATCCACTTGGGACTTGGAGAAGTCCATTAAGGACATGGAGTGGGTGTGCTGTAACTTCCCGCACCTCCGTGTCCGGTGGTCCTACATGATCCCCCGTCTTAGGTGGACCGGGGCTGATAAAATTCCTAAAATGGAAAAGAAACGCAAAATATTGTCCATCGCAAAGTGCTTAGCAGGGTTAGGGGGGTTAGGTATACCGCATTCAAGGCTGCAGCACGATGTTCCTGGTTTGTATAGGGGTGATGGAGTGCACCTTACGGAGAAGGGGAACAAAATTTTTGTTGAAGATTTGTTTGAGAATTTAAGTGTGGTCTAGGTGGCGGGGCTACGGCACAGAGGGTGCCTTCGCTGTGGCGGTAGCGGTTAAGGGGTCAGTAATAAGGTATGGCGCATGGAGATGAGTCCTTTGGGAAAGGGAGGGGGAAATGGGGGTGGTCTCAATCTAATAGCAAACACAACCCTTTAAGTTGAGGGTGCCAAGCCTTTGCGGTAGGGCCCTTCAGGTTATCACCTTACGAGCGTCCATACGGGTCGAGTGTTTGCTGGAGGATCAGGAAGGGGCGCCTGAGGTCAAGGTGGATGACCTCTTGTCTTGGTGAGTGTTACTGCTGAACTCCTCAACCGCTAGTGGGTCACCTAGCTCAACCGCTAGTGGGCCACCCAGTTCATTATGACTGAGCTTATCAGTGACTGGTTAGGTTGATCAATATGTTAATTTTGAATTCAATTCGGCCCAATAAATAAACGTTATGTTCCCTTTTTAAACCCAAGCTAACGTGTCAGTCTCTTTATTTCATTATGGTGTGCCTGGCCGTCTGATGTGTGATTGGGCACTATGCCGTTTGCCGTTCAAAAGAACCTAGGGCCGCAGGGCCATAAACGGCAGGCAGGTGCCTCAAGGATCACATCAGACAGGCAGGGGTTAAGCATGGGCAGTGGGGAGGGTAGCATAGGAATAGGGGAGGGGTTAGTTGGGAAAGAGGGGGGGGGAGTAGCTAGGGCTGAAATAGGGCTGTAAGTTTGGGGGTGGGCACTCACCGAGAATATTCACCCACCCTCCCTCCTGTAGAGTTTAAGTTTTGTGTTAACCTTTTTGTTTCACAGACGGAACATTGCGGAGCGGTAGCGGTTGAGGGGTCAGTAAAAAGGTATGGCGCATGGAGATGAGTCCTTTGGGAAAGGGAGGGGGAAATGGGGGTAGTCTCGATCTAATAGCAAACACAACCATTTAAATTGAGGGTGCCAAGCCTTTACGGAAGGGCCCTTCAGGTTATCACCTTACGAGCGTCCATACGGGTCGAGTGTTTGCTAGAGGATCGGGCAGGGGTCGCTAGAGGTCAAGGTGGATGACCTCTTCTCT